>JAJOOF010007124.1:0-21102 GCA_029582545.1 Solanum lignicaule | reverse complement strand
GTTTTTAAAATTTTTTTCCCCCCCCCCCCCCCCCCCCCCCCGCCCTCCCCTCTTTTGTTCTAATGATTTACAAAAGATATTGAATTTTAAACTCCCATTTACCTCATAGATAAAATTTCAAATTAAATAAATTTTAATTTGTTATTCTAAAGATTTACTGGAATAAATGGAGGTCAAAATTCAAGACTATCCATTTTCAAGATAATTAGAATTAAAAAGGGCTAAGTGCAAAAGTGAGCTTAGCCAAAAGTGCTAAACCCCAAAAACCAATTAGGACTAATTTATTGAGAAAATAATAATAATTTTTTTTTACTTGATTATAAATGAATATAACTTGATTGATATAAGTGGAACTATAGGATGGTATTGCATGTATTATGAGATGGTTTGTTTATAAAGCATCTTCAACATTTAATTTATATGTTTTTCAAAATTTTCAATCATATATACCTAGAGAAAAAAGTGGGATTGAAACTTTTAAATGAATAATGTAGAAAATTTCTGAAATGGTTCCTAGTTAATTTTTAAGTTATATTATTACATTCAAAATTAAAATTAAAGAAAAAATGTTATTTTCTAAAATTGAGTAACTTCTATATCAACTTGATTTAGACAAACAATGGAGAGAAAATTGAAAATAACTATTGAGTATGAGGAGAGAAAGACTATGATTACTATCCCCACTATCATATGAAAAAAATATATTATGAACTATGAGTAAGATGAAACAAAAATAGACTATCTTGATACACCTAAGACAAATGAGTTTTTTCTTTTTCATAATGCCCTATCATTTTTTTTTTCTTCATTTATCCCAAATATATCAAGATAATCATTGTCCTTAATAGTATATTTTTTTCTCATGATAGTAGGGGTAGCAATCATAATTTTTGTCTCCTCAAAACTTTATTTTTATTATAAAACTAGTCACTCTTATGCAAAGAGTCAATTTATAAGTTCTATTCTATATGCAAAGAGCCAAAGTAAATAATTATATATGTAAAAAGCCAGTATATTTTATTAAATAATTTGAGAAAGGTTCCTCTAAGTTAATAAAATGTTATCCATTTATTGCAATGGAATACATTGGTTCTTATTCTTAAAATTTTTATTGATAGACAAGACATTTTAAGTAGTTTAATTTTAAATTCTAAAATATTAAATAAAGTTCTACTATCTTTAACTAAAAACCTAAAAGTTACAAAATAAGATTTATTGCACTCCTAAATATTAATTGTAACATATAGTATATTTTTCTGGTGATTAAAGAAATTTTTTACTGAAGAATTGAAATTAATTGTAACTTATAACATTGAAATAAAGGCTTGATAATGTGGAAAGAAGAATGCATTCTTATGTCACTATACAAGAAAATTTATAATTAAAAAATTAGGAATAATTTCAGAGACCTTCAGGTTTCGCTCTATAATACTCACATTCCCTATAGTTTATGATATTACGTCTACCTCCTTGAGTTTTAATTTTTTTTAACCATTCTTTAAATTTACTTAGAATAAATATAAATTAATTATGACTTGACAATTTTTCCCTTCTTTATATCGATTTCTTCATATTAATCCATATTATTAAGAATATGAATTATTTAATAAATACTTAAAAATAAGTTAATATTATATATATACACGTAAATAAGTAAATTAATATTTATTAAATAAGTCATTTTTAATAATATGGATTAGTATGAAGAAATTATAAGGAGGGACAAATTTATCAAACCCTATTTAATTTATATTTATTTTAAATAGGTTTAAAGAATGATTACAATAAATAAATAAGGGAGGTAGGCGTAATATTGTATCCCATAGGGAAGGTGGGTGTTATAGAGCGAAACCTCGAGGAAGTCTCTAAAATTGTATTCATTGTATCAGGTTATATCACGAATACAATTGATATTACTGATTTGTATCAAAATGAATACAAAGGAGAGATGATGAATTGTCACGACACAGACCATCGTGAGTGACACCCACACTAACCCTCCGGTGGGAGAACCATTTATACTAATTAGCTAACCAACTTATTCAAAATACTAAGGCATTTAAGTTACGGAAGCAAGTTAAATGCTAAGGAAAGAAATAGGGAGTTCCCATAAACTCCAAACAAAAGTCTAACAACTAAACACATATGTGGAAAATACGCCTAGAACCTGAAAGTCAATGTACCAAAACATCTAAAGTTCAACCATAAGTCTAAACAAGAAGGGGTACAACCCCATACTAACATGCTAATAACTAACTAGAAAGTCTAAGTCTGAAATGAGGACATAGACGAAAGGAGAACTCATGGCACCCCGGAAGAACTGGTTCACCCTTGAATTCTAAACGATCACTGATCTTCTAAGTGAGGTCTGTCAATAGTCGTCTGAAGATGTCATGTACTCAATAAAGAAAGAGCAACTGCAGTATCAGTACACAACCACAGTGTACTGGTAGCTAGGATCACGAGGCTATCCCACTAAGTGCAACATAGATAAGTCAATACAACATAGTAATAACATGCATACACCGAACATATACAATATCATCATCATTTACGAACAAGGTACACTTTCACATTTCTCAAGATACACAGTTATGACAAGTCATTGGTCCTCTCATGGAACCCAAACCCAAACAATTAGCATACCGGAACGTGGTACCCGATCTAATGTTTATGCCGAAACGTGGCAACCGATCCCATAATTATGCCGGAACGTGGCAACCGATCCAAGTTAGTGTGTCGGAACGCAACACCCGATCCATTCAACAAGCCACAATCACAATCACAAAGTACATTCGCATAATCATACAATCAAGTCATGATTCATGGCATTCATCATTCATCTATCCTCATTTACAACTAGTGTGATCAATAATGCAACATTCGCATACATACAAGTATTATAATGAAGCAAGAACAAACATACATGACAGAATATGAAATCACAACCATCACCTACCTCGAAACAAGCTTGAACCCCTAAGAACTTGATTCTTCCCTTTTCGGATTCGTTCCACTTGTTCTTGGTCTACAAACGATCAATATAACACGAGAATCAATAAATAATATCTAATTACCCAAATTACTTACAATTCTATCAACCCTAGATCATACTCATGATCCTCATACCTTTCTCCACCATAAATTCCAGATAAAAATCTTTCTCCATCAATAGTCACCCATTAGATTACGTTCTACAGATCGAAAAATGGATTCGGGGAGTTAAAATCTTACCTTTAGCCTCAAGATTGGTGAAAAACTGTCAAGAAAAGTCCTGGATTCGTTCTTTAGCTCTAAAGTTTAAAAATTGCAGAATAAAATGATTTTGGGGTTTATTTTCGACTTAAGCCACGATTGTCCCGCCACAGCGATACTCACCCCGCTACAGCGGCCCCGCCCTGGCGGTAGAAATCCCGCCCCAGCGCCTTTCACGGAACCAGTGAGTCGATTTAAGAATTCTAAACTCTCATTTCACAACACACCTTCCACCAACGACACTCAAAAACTACCCATTCACGCTAAGATCAATTTCGAGAGTTCTACTCGCCCGAATTCAATTCCGTAAAGTCGTACGGGTTCCTTAACGTCTTATATATCTACTCATGTGATCAAATTCATAATTAGATCACCCAATTGTTACCAAATTTCCCTA
Organism: Solanum lignicaule; assembly: GCA_029582545.1. Taxonomy (NCBI): domain Eukaryota; kingdom Viridiplantae; phylum Streptophyta; class Magnoliopsida; order Solanales; family Solanaceae; genus Solanum; species Solanum lignicaule. The sequence goes on along the minus strand of JAJOOF010007124.1, from coordinate 17,450 downwards.
GACTTTAATGACTTCAATTTTGTCCAAATCTGGACTAGGTTGGGAAATTCTAAGTTACTACAAAAAAGCTTTCCGACCCAAAATTTCTCTCCGTTGGTTTTTCTCTAACGACGAAACCCAATCGTTACATGAATATATGTTGTATTCGTTGTACCACAAATACAATTGATACAAAATACAAATATAGTTGATACAATTACAAATATAATTGTTTAAATACTCCACAAACTCTTTATTATTGAAGTCATGGATTCTATGGATTTTCAAGTCTGTTTTTGATAAATTCATGATGATGTGTTGTATCTCTATTAACTAATCATTTTTGCCATAGACGATGACAAAGATACAATGGACAGTTGCCGTGGATGACGACCAAGATACAATGGTGAGAAAGATTAAACATGATTTCTTCTATATGTATTTGAAATTTAATGTTATGTATCTTAGTCTCAAAAGTTTTGAATTTTGTTTTATTAGATGTATCCGGTGTATTTAAACAAGTTAATGTATCTTTTTGTTTTCATTATGTATATGCAGTTAGTCTTCATATGTCTATTAGGTATATACATGTTTTTTGTATCTAATGAAGAATTTATCAACATGGAAGACATTGTTTTTATATACAAATGTATCTAAAGGATATAACTCAAATACATGATCACATATAATAGATACAAATGTACTTATGGAAATCATTTTAAATAAAATAACCTCAGATATATGCATCACTATTATTGTAGGTATGATACATCTCAGATAAATGATTTTATATATATATATATATATATGTATTATAATATAAACATATAGATACATGTAATTAAGGAAAGAAATGAAAACTATTTACTGCCAATAAGATGAAATTTACAATTATTTTGATTCTATGAATTCAATATTTTTGAAAAAACTGATATAGTTGATACGCTGAGATGCTGAAAATGTATTAGAGTAGTCAATTACTCCTTTAATTAAGGAAATCAGTTACAACAATTTGATTCAAATGAATAAAACATGTATCTCATTTTTTAAATTTGTCGGATACATGTATCCAAAGAAAAAAATATGGTATATTAAGTAATATTCGAAACTAACGTGAATCCTAGTAATTAGGACCTACACTAGTAAAATTTATGTAGTGTACTCTTTATAGTATTTTTACATAATTTTTAAATTTTGAAATTGTATTTTATATCTAATTTAGTGATCACACTTTTAACGAGATTTTTTTAAATTTTTAATAATTTAACCTCGAAATTTCTAATTAAATCGAGAAATCACAAACCCAAAATGGTTTATCCACATCATACCAACATATCGTGGTCATTCTTTTGCATGCTTCTTCCGTTCTTTCATGGAACTAAATATATGGAGATTTCATTTTGATAAGGAACTGTTTTTGATGTTCATTGAACCTTTGATTATATGGATTGAAACATAATAATATAATACTAAACCACAAACATCCCATAGATGATTGAAAATTTTAGTGGTTGGAACATAATGCCCTAGACTCAGATATTGTTGTACGTTAATATGTATTACTGTGGTACTTAGAATAATAACCTTGCAGAACTTCTTAGAAAATAATAAAGTTTAAAGTATATTTTCCAAATCAAAAAGTCAAAATATATTCATGTATTTGATATTAAAATATGAACATCAATTGCCTTTACGTGCCATCTCATAAAGCATAAAGAGCGAAGAGAGGAAGAGGAAGAGAGCGAGAGGGGAGAGGGGTAGAGCGACGAGGGGAGAGAGCGAGGGAGGGGGTGCAAAAAGAGGAGAGAGAGTGAGGTCAAAAGGGGAGAAAGTGAGTGAGAGAAAAAGCGATGGAATGACGGGGGAGAAAGCTAACAATTATTTTTCAAAAAACTAACAAATCCTGCAAAAATCAAGTCACTCCTTCTTATTTATTATTTTGAGATACGCCAAAAATATTATCGTGAATTTTTTCGGCAATTAAATTTAGCACTGCAAAATCTTTTAATCAGACAATTTTTTTAAAAATTATTTTTCATATGATTTACTATTAAAAAATTATCGGTTAAAATATGTTTCTTCTCAATTGAATTTGCTAGAAGCGGTGTTTCTTGGCAACTTCCTCTTCTAATAATGGAGAATGGAGAATGAAACTCGAATGCGAGATATAATCATAATTTTGATCAATTCAATATGAGACTGCCTCGAAAAGTAATTGATCTATATACAATTTGGCTTTGAAAAATGTGAAGATAATTATGCTCCAGCTTCTTTTTCATTGGTAAGTGAGAAAAAGAGTAGATCATATATCCTTAGTCCTTCATATTCTTTATTTTTTTCAGGAGATTTTTATAGCATGCAATGAATTATGCAGGAAAATTTTTGTTGATAGTTACGTGAGTTGCTCGTGTTTTTGTAGGATTCTTTAGTTTTTTGACAATATATAACAAAAGGATGAAAATTGTTAACTTTCAAATACTTGGATGATGTTTCCTGTAAAAAAAGAAAAAATTAAGGATGTAGTTTAAAGTTTGGGGCATAGTTTAAGAATGTTTTTGGCCAAAAACTTGATTTAATAGATATGGTATGATTGTCTAATTAGGTAGTTTTTCCATTTAACATAGCAATAAAGATTATGTAATAATACCAATATGGGCTGTGGTACAACGGTGGGATCATGAGCGAAATTTATGTGTTAAATTTGGGTCACGAAAATCCGTGATCATTCTATTAAACTTGATATTATCTGTATAATTATTAAAGAATATATGAATATTAGCTGACGGAACCCATTTTTAAAATAAGTAGATGATCTTCAGTTCGATCCCAACCAATTTGCCCCTTTAATATTTTATATTAATTATAACTCTTTTTTTAAAAAAAATAAAAAAATATAAACTCTAAAGCCCTAAAGTCAAAAGACTCAATATTTTTTCCCACCCACTTGCCAACAATTTATTTTTCTTCCATCTTTATATTTTTTCTTTTTTTTCCACACAAAGAAGCTCCAACTTCAAGTCATTGAGAATTTAGAGTGTGTAAATTTCATATATGACATATATTATAGTACTATTTTTAAGCTATAACAATAGATTTAGACTTTCAAGCTATAGCATTAAAAATTTCAGGTTATAACAAGTTAAAAAAAGAAGAAATGTTTTTATTAATTGGAAAAAACTTAAAAAATAAATAAAAAGATAAACGAAAATTAAAAAAAAAAAAAAAGGAATTAGAAATAATAAAGTAAAAAACTGAAATTGTGGGCTGTAATTTAATTTGAATTTATTGTAGATAATTAATGATTGGGGAACTTTCACATATAGCCACTCAAAAACAGCCTAATTACTCTCCATAACTATAGTTTGATAATTACAATTCATAGCTACATGTTATATGGAGGAGAGAGGCGAGAGAGAGGGGGCAAAGAGTAGGAGAAAGGTGAATTGTATATGTATATAGGTTAGATAATTGTATATTATACATATGTATTTGTATATATGGCAAGCGAGATTGGGAGAGGGAGGAGAGAGGCGACCGAGAGAGGGCAGAGAGGTGAATTGTATATGTATATAGGTTAGATAATTGTATATTATATATATGCATTTGTATATATGGCAAGCGAGATTGGGAGAGGGAGGAGAGAAGCGAGCGAGATTGGGAGAGGGAGGAGAGAGGCGAGCGAGATTGGGAGAGGGAGGAAAGAGGCGAGCGAGAGAGGGCAGAGAGTGGGAGAGAGATAAATTGTATATGTATATAGGTTAGATAATTGTATATTATACATATGTCACTACTAGAAATTTGATCTATTGCCACAGTTCATGTACCGTTGCAATAGACTTTCCTACCGTAGCCATTGGTCTAACGCCACGGTTAAAGCAACCGCTACAACAGATCGCGTAGCAATAGATCTGTTGCTACGGTTATGTGCGACGGTTCAAAAAACCGTAGCAATAGATAGACCTATTGCCACGGTTTTAATTTTAATAAGTTGCCAACGCTTAGTGTCGTATTGCTACGGTTATGAACCGTTGGAAAAGAGTTTTATGCATCAGTTCTTTTGAGGCTATGGCTATAGTTTTTCTTTCTATTCAAAAACCATTTCATTCTATTGCGACGGTTGTTATAGGGTAATGCAACAATTTTGAACGAATATAAATGATGCCCAATGGCTATTGTTACGAGTATTACAGAGTAATGCGATAGCTATTACATGGTAATGCAACGGTTATTACAAGGGACTGCAACAATTCTTACTTTCTGCAACAGTTGTTATTAAGCTATTGCAACGTGTGTATATATATATATATATATATATTATTGGTGCACTTCCATAAATATTATATTATTGAGCTATTGCAGTAATTTTATAACATAAAATACACATAAATCGTTCACGAGAAGAAATGTTCATTACCAAAATTATAATTCAAGATCCATAAAACCAAAATATATATACAAATATTTTTTTACCATTCAAAAAAGGTGAAACACAAGCATATGCATGCACCACACAGTTTTCAATCTTCAAAAATAAAAGATTTCTAGAACGTCAGTAAAGTTAACATTAACAATATTTCAGCTTCTATGTCAAGTCTTCACTACTGCTTTCATCGCCTTCTTCGATTTCATCACCTACATACAATTAGAAAAAATATAAATAATTTAGCAATTTTTTCGCAAAAGCTTAATGGCTCCACAGTAGTCATATATTACAAAGTTATTACTCTATATCTAAGACATACATATAAACTCAATAAACTCAAATAACATTAAACTATATATATGGAGTACGGACTAATCTCAAACTTTTTCGCAACTTCATTGCTGCCATAGATGTTTCAGCTTAGGGAGTTGGAAGTCTATAATCCCAAAATGAATGCATGTATCTCATCCCAACTGGAGACGGTGTAAAGAATACCATACATCCCCCTCCAACCAGAACAACTACCTTCAGCTAATTCTCTCAGTTTTGTTACCAAACCAGAGAACAAAGGAACAAAAGAAATACCAAACTGGTCGCCATCATGTATGTGTAATGTTCATGACTTCTAGCTAATAATAGAAGATAATGGAAGCAAAGGAACCATATGGACAGTGACAACTAGTTCAAATTAAGGTTTAGTTGTTGTTTTTACTGTTACATTAAATCTGGTGCCTGTCAGGAATACTTTTAGTTCAGTAGATACTCTCTACCCTACAAAGATAGGGGTAAGGTCTGTCTCCTACACTCCCTAGACCCCACTAGTAGGGATTACACTAGGTGTATTGTTGTTGTTTGTAGAAATAATGAGAGATAAAGATGGACTAGTGCATACAACATGGGTATAGGCTCACAGCAGCCAACCTCTATCGGCACTCTAACAGTGTATTCAGGACCTTCAAAGGCTCACAAATCAGCTGGAAATCTTAAAGTGCAATCACATATATAGAGAGGCAAACTGTACAACTGACTTCCTATCTAAATGGTCCAACATTCTACAACAATTACACCTACCAGCAGCTGCCCAGGTTGGCCAAAGGAAGCCATGTTTTAGAAAAATTGGGTTTGACTAATTTAGTGGTATGAGTTTATCTACAAGTTATATACTTAAACTATAAAAAGAATCTGCATTTTCATATTTCATGTAATAAACAATCACAAGATGCCACTTCTGATGAACATATCCTAGAATATATAGTATGGCCAATTGAAGAAGTGCAACTGATTTAGAATAGTAGATGCATCTCTCATTTGCATTAAACACAACATATTTCGGTATTCAAAGAATCTATCAAAAAATCTGCACTATTAACAACCATTTACAGTTATTGTTCTTGCCTTAAGTAGTTGGTTCTTTCATGTTACTCATCCCACTATGTCACCTAAATTGGGATTGATGATGTCTATGTTTTTCCAAAGATAATTTACTTCCAATCTTTAAGAGGGGATATGTAAGGTTGAAACAAGTTCCCCACTTAAATTTTATGGTATGCATAACTAGTCTTTGTAAACAGGTTGGACTTGGGAGCAACTTTGGCTCATGAAATGATGCACACTTGGATGAAGATTCAAGGTGCTTTCCAGCTTTCTACTATAATCTATAGTTGGTTTTGTCTAATTTAAACTACAAATAATGGAAAATAAACTAGTGAACAACATTCCTAATAAATCTGTCTTTTTCTCTATGATATATAGGGTATGAGGGGCTGTCCCTAAACATCGCAGAAGGTATTTGTGAAGTTATAGCTCACAAGTGGATAGAATGGCAATCTTTTACTGGTGATGAAAACATAGAAGGTACAAGTGAACAAGCTCAGTTCTTTAGAAATCTGAAAGAGTTTCTGAAAGATGGAATTGAAAAAAGCCATTCAAGCAGACTATTCTATGTGTAAAATTCTTTTTGGATAGGTTTAAGTTGTGTTGTTTCAGCACAATTTCACCACAAATAAGCTCCACTATTTAGTACATGGCACTTCAAAATAAAAATGCAGCTTTCAGCACATTCACATTTTCAGAGCACATTCAAAAATTTCTGCAGATTTTGGCTAGGACTCTAAAAACTTCACAATAATAATCTGTACAATTCAGCATAATCTGCACAAAAATAATCTGCACAATGCCCACATCTGCATTGAGCAGGCAAAGAAAGTCACCAACTGAACCTCCAACGTAAATTGTACTAAACTATAGTAACTCATGGAAGGTCTTTGGTTTAACCCTCCATATCACCATCAATAGGAAAATGAAGAAGAAGAGCAAAAAAAAGAGTCGCAATAGAAAAATAAACAAAGTCGCAACAGTGAAAGGAAATAGAGTTGCAAGAGAAACATAAAGAAGAAGGAGAAACACTCAAAACATAGAATTAGCGACACCAACCTTGCTCAGCCCCTTGAACAGAAGTAGGTTCGCTTGGTGAAGGAATGGACAATGCTGCCAGTATGTTAGGATCAATTAATCCCGCATGCTTGAGTTGTGCAATTACATCTGCAATAACTTCTTGTCGCACAGTTTTCTTTTGTTCCTCCATTTGTTTCTCCATTTTCTGCATCCTTTCTTGCATTTGCTGCATTCCATCAGTTGTTGCATTTAAAGTTGATTCCGAATTGCCAACTTTTTTTTTCAAAGTAGTCTTTGTAACTCCTACTCCATATAGTCTTAGGCGTCCCGGATGTTCAGGACCCATGACGGTTGAAAATGCATCAACATACTGGTCATTTGTGCTCATTTGTTTTTCAATTTCCTCCATTTCAGCCTACAAAATCATATCCAACAAACACAATCTTATAAATTAAAATTTAAAATAAATAACTGATCTCAATTAAAAAATTGAAAATAGACAGTACTCATACAATTTTACTAGTAGTATTTTCATTCGAAGCCTTGTACAAACGCCCGGGTTTTCTTGTTCTTGTAACCACAAAGAGATCCTTAGATGATACTGTCTCCTTTTCTTTCTCCTAGTCACATTGCAATGTGTATCAGAAATTGTTTAAATGCCATGTTAATACTAGACAATAAATAAGAGAACACACCAGCTTATTACGGACTAAAGCGAAACTCTTTTTGCCAGCAGTGTATGGATTCATCAGCTTTTTTCGATTTTTAGTATTTGTTTCAGACATTTTCTGCAAAGAAGTGAATCAATAATGTTAATCGAAGGCATATTAGTGCTATGTAGTGTACTAGACGAGGTCATTATCTCAATATTTCTTTTTCAACAAGTCCAACTGAATAAAAAGAGCGAGTAAACAGATTTGGAAGGCTACAACAATTATCAAACTCACAACATGAGCGAATCAATAATGTGTCTTGTAAACAAGTTGTTTTAATTGTGACTTCCACACCAATGAAGAAAGAAGCAGCAACATATTATAACAGAAAAGAGAAAGTAAAAGAAAAAATAAAGCAACAGCAGCAACGATAACACAAAAGAGATCACGAAATGAGTAAGCTGAAAATTTGATATTCTAAACTACATTTTCACCTTGAATTTTTCAGACTTCCAATATTTGAGGAGCTCTCTAAATTGACATTCTGGAATATGACTAGGCCTATTTTCCATTCGAACTTCATCATTATCATATGGATCGTAATAAGTCATCTTCAAATCACTTCTATGTCTTCTCCAAGCCTCTCGAATTGTTACCATAGTCCAATTGTACGCAGCTTCAGGAATAATGTATTTCTCCTATAATTTTGTGTCATTCGCTTAGCCAATAGAAGTAAAATACTTTTACAAATAATTTAATATTGTAAACTACAAACCTTGGTATAATCCCATAAATCTTGTTTAGTGTCCATGCTCCTCCAATCTAATATATCAAATGGGCAAAGAGTGGCATTTCTAGCCAATGTTCCTAGGAAGCTGCTTAATTCTATGACAACATCATCAGTAGGACCAACAGGCTGATTTTCCCTATTCAGTAGGATCAATTTACGCTCTTTTCGGGCATGTACATTATGCATTTGCGTTCTACCTCTTTTATTTTGAGTGGAAACGTCTTCAGCTATAAGAAAATACAAGAAATATAATTAGAAATCATGGATACATTTAATAAGTTTCTAAGCTTATATGTTACCTTGTTCTTCAGGTTGATCATCTGTTTGAGGAGTGACAGAATTCATTTGCACTTGATCCACGGAAGGCTGCTCCTCGACAGGCTGATCCTCGACAGGCTGCTCCTCGACAGGCTGCACCTCTACAGATTGTCTATTTGCTTCAGATTGTGGTGCTATTGGTTGTTGCACTTCAAGTAATTTAAGCAAATGTCCTTTCTCGCACTCTATAGCTTGAACAATTTCATTTGTTGTCAATAACTGCCGTTTCTTATTTGCCAAGAATGATAGCGATCCTGGTTTAGCGAATGTCTTGTTTTTTGCTTTTTTGTTTCTTTTTGAAGGTTCTTGTTGACTCATGACTATTCAAACCTGTGTAAAAATAGGGACTACAGAAGTTGTACTATTCACCAAGGTCTTACCAATAACATTTTTTATATGTAAAATTTGAAACCAAATATTTAACTCTATTTAATAATCATATCAGTTTTATGAAACAAAGAGCTGAAAACAAAATGTACCCTTAAGTAGCAGCAATAGCAACAACATATTATCAAGAGATTAGAAGAAAATAAATATAAAACTAGTTTGAACTAGTTTGAAATCTAACTTTTGAAAGCCTGCTACTTAATGACCTCAATGGGATTTCAAAGAAATGACAGAAGATGTAAAGAGAAGTATTAGCAAAGAAATATTCAAAGAATCATTATAAAGAGATAAGAACCTAGTGCTTTGCTGGTACACTGTGATGTTGACGTTTGCTCAGAGAAACTGCAGAAAGAAGAATAATGAAAATGAATAAGAGAAAAAAAAGACTTAGCAAAAGTACTAATCCCAAAACAAGAAATGAAGGACCACAAAGAAAGATTTCATAACATATCCAACAATTTTTAGCACATTTGTATTATTAAAGTTGCAGTAATTTAGAGATAACTTGAAAACGAAACACATTAATAGAAATAAAAAGAAGAGATAGCAAGTCCAATCAACATTCATAATTTATATGATGCAACTCAAAAGGATATTCATTACTTACAACAACAAAAAAACAAGAAGAGAATGTATTTGAACAAGTTCACAAGATCTTTTGTCAATCATCAGGTTCCATCCAATCCCAATCAGTATCATCAAAGTCATCCTCCTCTTCCGATGTTTCCATTGCTACATCTTGTGAATGTTGTGCAATGGAAGGAACATCGATGATATCAACAGGGAGATCTTCTCTCGACCATCTAACATCTACATCAAGTAATTTTTCTAATGAACCAATATCATCATTAGGCTCTCTCCAAAATGTTTCTTCAATATTAGGACAACTCTCTTCCTCCAAATCATACAAATCCAGTGGGACTTTGTTTCTTGCATAATAAACATTTTTCTCAATTGGGTCTTCCACATAAAAAACTTGATGCACTTGAGATGCTAGTACAAAAGGATCATGTGTACTACATTTTTTGTTGAAGTATACCCGAGTCAATCCATATTCATCGACTTCATTATGAAACCAATCACATTTAAAAAGTACAACACTAAAGCAACCCCAATAATCAATCTCAATGATATCCTGAATAATTCCATAATAGATAACCATTCCATCGACAGGATTTTGGTCCCTAGCACTAGCAAAACTATCTGTTGTTGCTGACAAAGTCACTCCACTATTTTGAGTTTTGCAAGGGGCATCCCGTGTCTTCGTATGAAATTGATATCCATTAATGAAATATCAAGTATATCTTTTTGCCACAAAGTTAGGCCCTTTAGCTAGCCATCTTAAATGATTCGACACTTCAATATTTTTAACTTTGTCCCTAAACCAATCGCCAAATTCCCTACTATGGACCCGTGCTTTTACCCATGCATTTCCTCTAGTACGATTATCAATTAAACTCTTATGTTCCCTGTAAGCATGTAATGTAATTTCATCAATGTGTATTTGTAAATGAAATGGAATTTGAAATACATTATCATAACATCTAAATTATGTTTAAAAACAAACTACTATTTTATCTTACTTGATGAATGTCTCTACTTGTTCATCTCCGGTATTGAACAAAGTATATCGATGTGCTTCAAACCACTCATGCTGCTCCATGGTAATAGATTTGCCTTTCCTTATATTCTCACTTCCGATTGGATGACCTGTCTTAGGAAATAAAGGTGAAACATCACCTTCCTCTGTTTGAATGTCCTCATCATCCTCCGTTTGATACCTACTTAATCTTGTCTTCACCGTATTAGGTAGGTGTATCGAACAGAAGTTCAAACAATCTACAGCTGAAAAACCTTCTACTATTGATCCTTCTGGATTTTTTCGATTACGAACAAGCCCCTTGAAATTACACATAGTTCTTTCAGTAGAATACATCCAACGCAAATGAGTTGGGCCTCCAAGCTTAATTTCATCTACTAGATGGATAGGCAAATGTGTCATTATATCAAAAAAAGACGGAGGAAAAATCTTTTCAAGCTTGCATTCAATATCTATGATTTCTGTTTTCATCTTATCAAGATCGCTTCTTCTTATAACCTTGCTACATATGGCTCTAAAAAAATTCCCCAACCTAATCAAGACCATAGATACATTCTTGGGTAACACTTTTCTGACTGCAACCTGGAGCAAGTAATGCATTATGAAATGAGCATCATGACTTTTGTATCTTGATACTTTCATCTCTTCAATTTGAACACGACTTGATATATTAGAGGCACACCCTTTTGGTAATTTGGCATCTTTTAAGACAGTGCAAAATAACTTTTTCTCTGATGGTTTCATAGAGAAACAAGCTTTAGCTAGATGGATATTTCCTGTAGCACAATCTTTTACAGGTTGAAGCTCTTTACGTATCCCCATTTCATACAAGTCATAGCGAGAATTTATATGATCTTTGGACTTTCCAAGTATATCCAATAAAGTCCCGAGCAAACTGTCACAAATATTCTTCTCTATGTGCATCACGTCAAGATTGTGCCTCAATTTATTGGTTGCCCACTATGGCAACTCAAAAAATATGGATTTTTTTTCCATGGACCATCATTCTTTCGTTTTCTTTTCTTGTTGTTCTTTCCAAAAACATTATTGAATTCACGAAGTTCTTCAAGAACTTGTACCCCTGATAATGGAGTAGGTGCAACTTTATGCTCCTCTTTACCATTAAATGATTTTTTATCTCTTCTAAATGGATGATCGGAAGGTAAAAATGCCCGATGACCCAAGTAACACATCTTACGACTATGTTTGAGATATTGGGAACAAGTATTATGATTACAAGTGGGGCATGCCCATCTCCCCTTGGTGCTCCATCCTGAAAGCATTGCTAGAGCTGGAAAATCACTAATTGTCCACAATAAAGCTGCACGCATTTGAAATGTTTGATTAGTTACAACATCATATGTTTCAAGTCCGACTTCCCATAGTTCCTTCAACTCCGCAATCAATGGTTGCAAGTATACATCTATATCATTTCCCGGAGACGATGGACCTGGAATAATCATTGACAACATAATATTCTCCGACTTCATGCAACTCCATGGTGATAAATTATAGTTCATTAACATAACTGGCCATGTGCTATGGGAAATGCTCATAGTTCTGAATGGATTGAAACCATCACTTGAAAGACCCAATCTAACATTACGAGCATCATTAGCAAATTCAGGATGCAAGGAATCGAAATCCTTCCAAGCTTCACCATCTGCAGGATGTCTTAAATTTCCATCTTTAGGTCGTTCAGTATCATGCCATCTCATAGCTACAGATGTTTCAGAACACATGAATATCCTCTGAAGCCTAGGCTTTAAAGGAAAGTACCTTAAAACCTTCACTGGGATTTTAGTGACCTTATTAGTTAAGTCATTACGAACATTCTTCCATCTTGAAGCTCCACACACAGAGCAATTATCTAACTTAGCATTGTCATTCCAAAATAACATGCAATCGTTAGTGCAAGCATGGATTTTCTCATAATGAAGACCCAAATATTTTATGACCTTTTTTGCCTTGTAAAAAGACTCGGGTATCTGAGCAAGTGGAAATGCCTCTCTTATCAAGTCCAACAAATCTGAAAAGGCCACATCAGTCAACTTGTGAATGCATTTGAACAAGTATAACCGGATGGTAAAACTCAACTTAGAAAAATTCTTACACCCCGGATACAACTCTTCTTTCCCTTCCTCCACTAATTTAGAAAATCTCTTTGCATATTTAGATGGTCCCTCTCTCACTCCTTCATGCCTCTGGTCATCTTCTACATTTCTAAAAGTATTATGAAGTAGTCTATCAATATCATCATTCATGTTGGAAGTTTCTTCATCATTGGTTGGATGTGGCATATTTCTTGAGGAAAATCCTTCTCCATGAAAAACCCATTTGGTGTATCCATGAACAAATCCATGACAAATTAAGTGACCCTCTACCATATCTCGACAATGCCAATTACGATTAAAGCACTTCTTACAAGGACATAATATTTCATTTCCTTGGGAAGCTCGTTCAAATGCTTTATCAAGAAAATCATTAACTCCATGAATATATTCATTGGTGGATCTTCGGAGATTCATCCAACTTTTATCTCCAAAATCCATTGAATATAATATCCTACATGACATGTGCAGATCATCAAAGCCAATAAATTCATGAGTACATGAATATCAAGAGAACTTAACCTTTCAAAGTTTTAGATTAATTGAATCTCAAACCTCCGCATCAATTCAACACCAAACAATGGCAGTATTAATAGTAGAATCCAAAAAATATTGACAAGTTAAGTTATTAGCAGCTTCTACCATTTAAGAAACTTTATACAAATGAATGAAAAAAAATCAGAAGAAAAACTAATTATAGAAAAAAGTATTCCAATATTCAGTGTACACCTTAACATTTTTGTAATTCTAATTACCTTCCTATGCTTGGCTACTAAGATACAATAATAGTAGACCAAATACTTCAAATTGTGTATTATTTTTTTGGCCAAATGTGTAATGTTTGTTGTATAAGCTGAACTTTTTTATATGATTCTCTTTAGAGTTTAGACTGTCAAAGAAATCGGATAGTTGACGATTGCACCAATACATACACACTGTTAATTAGAAGAGTTTCACCTATCCTATCATATGCATGCTACTCTCACAATCAAAAATTGTAACAGAATCATAAATAAATAGTGTAATCAGAATCTTCATCTACGTAGATACCCCTGAAATGGATATTAGCATCAAAAGGTAGAGGGAATAAACTCAAACGCATACAAGAAGTAAATTCAGTGAAATTCTCTTAGACTCTAGCATGAAAATTCTTCCTGAAATTTTCAAATCTGATCAGTCCAGCATATTCAGTTTATTGTATAGAAAAAGATGACAAGTATCTTAGACTTTTTTTTACCTGAAATATGTCCTGTGCGTGATTTTGAGGGAAAAAAAATCAACTACACATCGAAATTTCTGTCATAAAACTAAAATTCACTCTCTCAAAGACTTTTGCTTGAGAGTTCTCAAATCTCCACCAAACATGAAATACAAACTATAACCCTAGATTATATGGCAGACCTAGATTAGAACAAATAACATAGATTTAAGACAAACCCATATATTATTCTTTACAATTTTTCAAAAATCATTCAATGGGGACTTAGAAATCATTAACTAGCAGAGAAAACATAAAATTTACTCACCTTTACATCCAAGAATTTGTTGTCGAAAGACCAGTGGAGCTTCAACTGAAGTAAAAGATATCAATGCCCAAGAAATTTGCTGTCGAAAGATCAACAAGCTTCACCAGAGAGATTTCTTCACCAAGAACTTCGCTGTTGTTTTCTTCACCAAGAATTTCGCTGAGAATTTGTAGAACAGAACAACATTTGGGAAAAAGTGTGCTTTAATTTGGTTGAAAAAGGGTTTTATGGGAAAGGCCTTTTTTCTTTTAGATTTTTTTAATGACATAAAAAAATTTGGCGCTTTGCAAAATTAGTGGAGGGAAATATATATTTTTGGGGAGGGAAATATATTTTAGGGATAAAAATCAGAACCACAATATTTTTTCTAAAATAATCGTTGCCATAGAGTCATCTATTGCAACGATTCTAAAATCTGTAGCCATAGAAACTCTATAGGGACGGTTATAGGGATGATGCCACGGTTCATTTTAAGAATTGTTCTATTAAATCCAATGATATATTGCAACAGTTATAACCGTTGTAATAGGCAATCTATTGCTACGATTGTGTAACCGTTGCTACATAAGCGTTGCAGTAAGTCAAATTTCTAGTAGTGAAATAAAATCAATTTTCAACTCCAGCAAACTTTTAATACTTGGGCTTCACTTTTAACTCATGCATCTTACTTTTAACGCATGAGCTCCACTTTTAACTCATGCATCTTACTTTTAACGCATGAGTTCCACTTTCAACTCATGCATATTACTTTTAACGCATGAGCTCCACTTTCAACCCTGCTTGTAACTTTTAACACAAGGCTCCAATATTTAATCCATATCAATTTTTAAATCATGGTAAGCAGCAGTGATACATGAAGATTTTGTGAAGAACAAGATGATCAAGTATATGAAGAAGACGGATCAAGTTTTGTCAAGAAATTCCAGCCAAAAGGAGAGATTTGTTAGGATTTTTCCCTGATTTTCTTATCATAATTTAAGATTTATTTTTCCTTAAAGAAAAGACAAAACATTACCATAAATGTTTTTACTTTTCCTATAATATTCTTTCATATTTGGTCTATCTTTCCTTTTAGGAAAATGTTTTGGAGTAGCTAGTCTTTTTCTAGTAAGAAAATGTTTTAGGACTCTATAAATATATGTTTGTTTCTTCTAAAACAATAACAATAACATCCATAATGTAGTCGTTTAAGAGTCTTGTTTATGGGGAGATTTATTCTATCTAAAGTTTCAATGTTTTTCTTTATATTAGTTTTGATATAATAATATTTTGATTTTTAGTATAAGTTTTTTGTTATCTGATTTATCAACTATATGATTTGCAAATTGTAAGCTTTCGCATGACGCCCTAATCACCCCTTCATAACCCAACAATAAACTCATCCTAATTAAGTAGTTATCCCACGATTTTATCCGAACTAAACATGGGATAGACTCATCCTAAAATTAATCCCGGATTAGTTTTTTTCCCTCGTACCAAACGAGCCCTTACTGTTAAAGCTTGTGACTTTGAGTGGCACTTTAATTAGAATTATCAACAACCGAAAATGGATGCTAAAGATGAAACCTAAGCCATTTTATGAATGCATTTTTAGTCAATGTAATTGGTTAAACAATTGCCGTTAAAGCCTGTAATTTTAGCAGCAATGAAAACTAGATATAACCAACAATGGAATCGAGGTAAAACAAGAAGAAAATCTATGTCAAACAACTACAGTTAATATGGAATGACTGGGAGTGTAAATCATGCTATCTGCCGAAGAACCTGACTTAAAATTTTAGGTACTGATTCCCAAATCCTTAAGATGTTATGAGTTGCGTTTTAAGTCATCTTTGTTGAGTTCAGCATTATTAGAGTGGGAAGTGTCTGGCATGCTACTCTTTGACTGACTTAATCTATTTTGTCATCCAGCCCTCTACTCTGCTGATCACATTTTGAGGTAAGGTTGGCTTGAAATAAAATTCATGCATGCACAATTTGTTTCAAATGATTTGACTCTTGAATTTTTAGCTTATATGCAATATGCAAAAGAAAAAAAACAAACAAAAAAACTTATATCTCCAACACTGCATCTTAAAGAAAAATCTGAATTGAGAGGAAAAAGAAAAGCAACTTACATTAGAACATTCAATATGAAAGAAACTTAGGTATGGGACAGTAAGAGGCAATCTAATGGCATTATTAGTGGAGCAGACTTTGGATCAACTTGGATTGTACGTAGGATGCATTATACAAGAACTAACTGAATTGGGGATATTTTCTTAGGAGTTAATTGTCATCCGGCCCTAGAACCAATGTAGCCACATGTGTCTGATCTAGAGGAAATAACTTTGATACTCCAAAATCTGCCACTTTAGCTGTGTAAGCACTATCCAACAATATGTTGGCAGACTTAATGTCTCTATGAATTATAGGCATGGACGCAAATGAATGAAGATAAGCAAGTGTAGTGGCTATCTCTGCTGCAATTCTCAAACGGTTTTGCCAAGTTAACCAACCAGCTCCACGTTGGTTGTGAATGTGCTCATAAAGATTTCCTTCAGCGACATACTCATAAACCAATAAAGGAACTTCATCTTCCAAACAACACCCAAAGAGCTTCACCATGTTTCGATGGTTCATTTGAGTGAGAATAACCACCTCGTTGCTTCCACACCACCCTCCTTTTTGGATATTCTTTCCTTCAATAATAAACCACCGTTTTGTTTGAAAAACTTCTCCCTGACTTGAATCAAGTTTCTTTTCTTGATGCAAATATAGAGCAAAGTTATCAAAACCACTAGGGTGACTAACCCAACTCCAGTACTTATGTAAGTAGTAGAGTTGACCTTTTATTGTCTTTTTCAACTAACTAAGCTAAATCAAAATTCTGTACCCGGTCAAACAACTTGACATAAAATGGAAGGGAGGGAGTATAGAATTCTCGATTTTTGAGACAAGCAAAACTAATTAAAGAGCAAAGCGCTTCCTAGCATGATCTTTTCATTTTGAGGTTTGAACCCAAAATTTCTAATTGAGGTCCCAATTTTAAAAATAATTTTCTACCCCTATTCGACTTACGTGACACCATCTTGTGGGCCTAACGCGTGTTGACAATTTTTTCAAACTATTTGGTTGATAGTGTCACGTAGGCCGAAAAAGAGTAGAAAATTATTTATAAAATAAGTTCAGAGGTAATAGATACTTAATATATTATAAGTGTGTCTCTGAAATTTCGGGCATAGGTTGAAGGTACTTATGCATTTTTCCTAATCCTTTTAATTTTTTGT
>JAJOOF010007123.1:0-13684 GCA_029582545.1 Solanum lignicaule | reverse complement strand
GAAAATTGAAAAACCTATTTTTATTAATTTGGTACAGTTTATTAGTATAAAAATTGATGAAATAATTCAATTTGATAAAGTGAAAAATTGATCAATCATGCTTATATACATGTGCCAAATGAGGGATATTAATAGTTTAGTCGAATTACTATCTAGACTTTTATTTTGTAAACGAAGGTTTTATTCTTCATTTTTTAATTTTCTCCAACATTTTTTCTTCTCATATTTTTATGTAATTTAAAAAATTAAAAAATGATATACTTGTTAATTATCAAATACGAAAAAAGATAAATATACGAATGATATAAAAAAAATGAATAAATAAAATTAATAAGTGAAAATTGATTTGAAATATGTAGGAAAGAAGAATTAAAGAAGAACTTTTTTAAAAAGGGGGAAAAGAAAAGAAATTGACAAGTAAACGGATGTGGAGTAAAATGTATGGAAAAGAGAAATAACAATGTAAAATAAAAGAATAGGATCCACATAATTTTTTATTCATAAAATTAAATAAGACAGGAGAGAGAAACAACAATATTGAATAGAAAAGGTGGGAACTACACATTTTTTTATTCAAAAATAAT
The DNA here is from genome assembly GCA_029582545.1 of Solanum lignicaule. NCBI lineage: Eukaryota > Viridiplantae > Streptophyta > Magnoliopsida > Solanales > Solanaceae > Solanum > Solanum lignicaule. The sequence continues at coordinate 13,100 of JAJOOF010007123.1, read as the reverse complement.
TCCTCACACACCAAGTCATACTTGGACCTCTCCCACCATAAAATTTTTCAATTTATATATATATTATTCCTATTTCCCAGTTAGGGTTTTTAGGACTTAGGTCTTAGAAGTCAAAGCGCCACTAATACAGTCCTCAGGCGAGGCGACGGCAAGTCTCACTCCTCATCCACTCAGGTGACGACGACAACTCCACGAGTCACAATTTCACTGATTCATCGTGCTCACAAATTAGAAGCTCGAGTCTTCTCACTTCTCATTGACTCTCAGGACTTAGAAGCTCGCAATTTCACTCTCCGCTCACAAGCAAGTTCTCAAAATTTTAAATTCACTTAATTTCAAGATTTCACTGTCAAGTGTGATGTTTGGGTTTGATTTATGAGAAAATGATTGTGAATTTTCACTTAGGTCTTACAAAACTCAGTCGCTCACTGCCTCCATTTCACTCTCAGAATTACAACTCTGCTCACGCGCTCACGATTTCTCAATCTCTGCAATTGGTAAGTCTAAATTGCACTTTTCACTGCCACGTTTGGATTTGATTAATGAGAAAACTACAATTGAAAGAGTTGAATTGGCATTTAACTTGGCACTTTGGATCATTTGTTTGTACTTTGTAGTCTTCTACTTGCTGCCTTGAGTCTTGTGTGTAACTTCTGATTCTACTTAGCATTTGTAGTTCTTGCTACAATAAACTATTGTTTGAATTGGCATTATAATTTGCTTTTGCTATTGTTCAGTCTCTGTTTAGTTCCTTCAACAGTTCATCGGCCTCTTATAAGAAATTGTTCAATGAATGATTATTTTATATGTTTTTGCAGTCTTTGGTGAAAGTATCATGGCTGAAAATATCATAACTTGTAAGGTTGTTGGTGAAAGTGGAGCTTCTAATTCAAATGCAATAGGTCAAACTCAAACTGCTCAGTCCAAAGTAAAGAAAGAAAGGAAAAAAAGATCTCGTGCGTGGGATCATTTTACTTGTAAAACTAATTCTGATGAAAATGATAAGGGTGTTTGAAACTATTGTAAGCAAGAGTAGTTTGCTGACACAAAAGAACATGGTACAACGGCAATGATTGGTCATATACCTAAATGCAAGAAGATGCCTTATAATATTGATATTAAACAATAAAAAACAATCAAAATTAGCATTTCAACCAGTGATATGGGGTAACAAGGGTGATGTAGCTGTTGTTCCATGGAAATTTGAGCAGGAAGAGTGTAGGAAGGCTTTGTATCGTATGCTAATTCTTGATGAACTTCCTTTCAGATTTGTTGAAAAAGATGGTTTTAAACAATTTATGGAAGTAGCACAACCTTGTTTCCTCATTCCTTCTTGTACCACTGTGACTCATGATTGTTTTGATCTTTTTGATGAAGAAAAACATAAAATGATGGCTGTTTTCAAGGAAACACACAACAAAAGGTGTCTTCAACCACTGATACTTGGACTTCCATGCAAAGAATCAATTATATGGTCATTATTGCTCATTGGATTGATAAAAAATGGACTTTGCATAAAAGAATTATCAACTTTTTTCCAATCTCTAGTCATAGAGGTGAAGATCTTGCAAAGTCTATTAGTAAGTGTTTACATGAGTGGGAATTGCATCGGATTTTCACTGTTATAGTTGATAATGCTAGTTCAAATAGTGTGGCAATAACTGAGTTGTCTAAGCAATTAACTAAGTGGGGGACCAACCTAATGGGTGGTAGTCCAAGTGAGTCTCTTCCCAAGCTCGTAGAATATACAAAACTTTGAAGCAGCTGATTCTGTAACATAAAATTCAATGGAGCTATGAAATACTCTCTAGAATTTATCCTCTCATTCAGTAGCTAAAACTGGTAGCAACCTAATAAAGTATCAACTAATTAGGAAAATGTATTGAAAGAAAAAGTATTTATGTTGAAAGCTCCACAAACAAATGTATTATCAATACTGATGGTTCAAAGTAGACGAACCCTTGTAACATTTTGATTCGTAACTGTTATTTCTCATTCAGTTGAATAAAGTGATTATTGTTAACTTACTTGTTCTTCCATAGGAAGAGTGTTGGCCTGAGTAAAAGAGGAAAGAGGGACAGATTTTCTTAGGTGCAGAAAGAACATAGAAGAAAGCCTCAGTTTTTCCAGAACAGTTTAATATGAACATTTTTAATCACAATTTATGTGTGTCAGTTATTCTTCCTTAAGAATAATGTTGGCCTGAGTAAATTATTGGCAAGTGGTGATTTTGTGGAACACTCTTTCTTTGAATTCTAGAAAAGTCATATCTAATTGTACTCGTACTTTAATTTGACGGTTTTACTTATTAGCTTGAGATCATTGTCCTAAATTCAGAACCCATAAGTCCCAAATCCTGGCTCCGCCTCTTTTATGGATAGATCACTCACTGAGATCTTTTGTTCTGTTATGAAATTATTAGGAGATTAACTAGAGAACAATTTAGCTTTTCTGGGCTATTAGATTCTGTTTCATTCTTATTTGGGTGCTCATTTTCTTTGGAACTTTATTTGAAAGCTTTTAGTATAATGACTGGTAATATCTAAATTGTTTAGAACTAAAATGAAGATGGAGCAAGATAGTTGCACAAGAGATACATGTGATGCTGCAATGCAACAAAAGTTGTTAATTTGAAGCAAACAATTAATACTTGCTTTGTCCCGTATTATGTGAAGGTGTTACTGTTTGGGAGTCAAATAATCTTTCTTCTTTGCAGAAAAAGAAGAAGCATAAATAGGCACTGAAAGCCAGACCCGTGTTTGTGATAGAGCCACGGGTGGCTGTATCACAGTAAACTGAGCAAAGGCAACTGAGACCGAGAGGATGGAGAATACAACGAGTGTATTGCCACTAGTCTGCAAAATCATTCACATACCTGAAAAGTCATCCCTTCTTCCTCATCTCCAACCCACAGTTAACGTGCTTGCTTCTGTCATTGAACCCAAAGATGCCAATACTCTAGTCAGGAAGTTAAATAAGATTGCTCCACTGGAAAATTTGCAACATGTGAAGCGTGTGCAGAAGAAAAGCATTGATGGGGGGAAACCTCAATTATCTCTGCTTTTATGTATGACTGTTGGAAATGATGGTGGAGATGATTGCATGCCATACGAGATTCTTGAACTTGTCAAATCATACCAGTTGAGTACTTTCATCACAAAAGTTTGCAAATATGCTGCAACATCAAAAGAAGAATGGGACGAACAGTGCAAGCTCTGGCCTACTTCGTATCATCCGCCAACCTACAACATCAGTGGCATAACTGGATTTAGTGAAGAGGAGTCGCAATCAGTTGTCGGTTTCATGAGACACACGATTAATTTGTCAACATCTTCTATTGGTCAGGTGGTCAATGCTGCTGTTATTGTAGATCCTTCAACTAAGCAGGTCATTGCAAGTGCTTGTGACCAGGTAATATCCTCGGCCAGTCTTGCAAATGGGGTCAGCAAGGAAGGTAGCTGCTCGAACTATCTAGAAAACCTCAAAGCCTCTAATTTGGAAAACCAGCAAATGTCACTTTTGGATGGTTCAATTAGTGAATTTAAATCTATAACTCACAATGTTGCTTGTGTACATCCTTGGCAATGGGCACTGCAAAACTCTGGTTGCTGGCATCCTTTGCGGCATGCGGCTATTGTAGCCATTGAAAATTCTGCTGCCAGGGATCTACAACTTTTTCCTGATCACAAAGCTCTATCTCCTTTGAAAAGACAGAAGATCGAGGAGTCTGGCTTCCAAAGCAATGGCCATAGTTATCAATCGCTCAGACCTTATCTATGTACTGGATATGACATTTATCTGGCCTGGGAGCCATGTGCAATGTGCGCAATGGCGCTTGTACATCAAAGAGTTAGACGGATATTTTTTTCTTCCCCAAATTCCAGTGTTGGTGCACTAGGAAGTGTTCACAGATTGCAAGGGGAGCGGAGCTTAAATCACCATTATGCTGTTTTCAGGGTTGTGCTGCCTGAGGAGGTGTTCAGGAATAAAGTTGTAGATGGAAAAACTTCTGGAAGTGGTTGAAACAAACACTAATCAGCTTTTTGGGGAGGTTAGGTCTTATGACACTTTAACTAAGTCAGATAAATGTTAATGTGCATAATTATCCATGACATGTACACTCGGTCTCCCTTCTTATGTATATGCAAGTAAGGGTGCTACTGTGTCGGTGCAATGATCTGTTCCCTTGTGGTAAAAAAAAGGTTCTTTGACTACAATTTTCTCAAGCTTTTTTTAAAATATGTAAAATTTTATTTTGAAGATTCCATACATGAATTCATAATCAAAATCAACTGTTTGATCCTCGTACTCCGAACCCCTTCACATAACTTGGGACAAAGGGAGTAACAAATAGTAATTCATATTTATGTGGTTATCATATTACAAATACAATTCATATTTTATCTTAGGAATTTATATTTGAAGAACTGCTGAAGGTAGATGTGAATATTTACATGGAGAATAGCGAAGGAAAAATGGAGTCATGATTATGAAATGTTTTACTTGTTGGTATCTTCCAGCTTCTTTTTCTTCATTCTGTTATTTGTTTTTAGCTTTTCCATCTTCAGAAGAAGGATTTGGTAGTATTGTGATGCACTCACTAAATCTGTGAAATGGATGAATCACCTCATACTACCTCCTTTGAGGCATTTGACTTGAAAAATGATAACTTTGTATATTTTAGTTGCAATGTTCCTGGAACGAGATCATAATAATTATAAGAATCCTATTGTTTCCATATTATTTATTCTTTAACATCGCTTCATTTCTTTTCTCTTGTAGTCTTTAAAAATTAAAGATGAATGACAAGTGACATGTTACCAACGATTCAATAAACCAAGAATGGTTCTTATATGTGGATTATCCGGAGGGGAAAATTACTGTCAGCATCAACCAGGAGATTGAAGTCACAAAAGAGAAGAAACTGTTCCAATGAATCAAAATTTGGTTCACCAATACTTATCCATGTTTAGCAAGATATGCCGAGCTGAGTACGATATCCCACAACATTTCCAGATGGGAGTTTGAATCGAATACATATGGAATTTTTTAATATCAAGATTTGAGAATAGATTTGGGTAGTGCATTTGATTAAAAGTTCTGTAACCATTAAATTACTCTGAAGATTTTTTCATCTGAAGTTTTCTGATGGTTCCGAAGTGGGTGATTTTAACATTCATATAAATATTTCACCTGTGCAACAATATGAAGGCCAGATTTGCCGGTAGAAAACCAGTTTCAGAGAGCCAAGAAAAGAAGATTGTGGAAGGACAATAACATTGTCAAGCACATCTTGGTAACTTTCTTCGTTTACTGGATTTTTAAATGGATATTGTTTGAACTAGCTGTGGAAACAACATCTTGCAGAAATGTAGGGTCTGGCCCTTGTGGTATGTACAATAGACCCGTGTGGTCTGACCCTTCTCTGGACCCTGCACATAGCAAGAGCTTAGTGCACCGGGCTGCCCTTTTTTAGGTCACATAGCGCACCCAGGCAAAGAGTGCAGTTTGAGAAAATTGGTTCGACAAAGTATGTTGATGGACTTGTGGATGCAGACACAAATTCAGAGAATAGTTGGAGATGTAACTTCAGGAACAAAGCAAAACCAGGATCAGGTCAATCAGACTGAGTAGGGAGACCTGATCATCGCAGTACTGTCCATTCCAGCTCTCCCTTTGGCCAGAGACAATAGAGAAATGCTTCCTTTAGGCTTGCTGTACAAATTCTAGTAATAAAAATCAACCTTGGTCTCAATGTGACCTAAGGTAAGTACTTGCCAAGTTGATCAAGACTTGTGTTTGTAAAGTGAAAATAACAGGTTGCAATTACCTTGTTTGATGGTCGTTTAAGTTATTAAATTTTGCCTGTGGCAATGTTTGATAAAATGTAGCAATCATATATTTCCAGAAAGTTCTCATCCCACATACTTTAATTTGGGCCCCATGGATGAAGAAAATGCTCAAAATAATATTCGTTCCATGCTTTGGATGGCACCTCCTTTCTAACCACACGGCCCCACAACATGAAGCGTTTTACTTTTCTCTAATGTTAACTTGTGGATTTACCCAAGTTGGTGATATGCTGATTAAGAAAATAGAAAGCAAGAAGTAGGCAAAAAGTTGAACTAGTTGTTGGTGCCTGTTTACTTTCTCTCTTAGTTAAGACATTTTTATTCTCAACTAGTATTAGTTTTGTCATTTTTCCTTCCTTTGTTTTTTAGTTTCAAGTAAGATTTTCTCCTTTTAGTTTCTGCGGAAACTTTTACTATCATGCAATGCAAATTCTGTTGTGAGTCAATGTGGAGCAATCGTTAAGTATTATTCACGTCATACTATAGTCATCAAAGGAAGTAAAGAACAAGTCTTTGTTTAGTTTCCCTTTGGACAACCCATATGCAAATAGCAAAATACAAACTGTTCTTGTAAGGTTGCTCTTCTTGATTAAAGTGACGACAAGTGTTTCTTCTTCAGCATTCACTTTCCTGACACCAATTTGTCACGAGACACTGCAGATAGAAAAGAAAAAGATTGATCAGACGTTGTACTGAAACTATATACCTCCAAAGGGTGTGGTAAAGGGTTGGAGTAGTCTTACTATTCACAATCAGTGTTAGGGTCAATGGTGAAACCAAGAGAAACACCACAGAAACCAGGCAGAGTGGCAATGGCAGTAGCATTTGGGTTGTAAGTAGTAATAAGCTCCATCATGCATCTACAGACGGACTGGCGAGTCTGAATGCCAGAGGAGCTAGCTACAGTACTTAGGGTCGTCATAGCAATGCAACATGGTGCACCAGGAATCGGATCTGGTGTGCCATAGTTCACGAAGCTGGCGCATGCTGATACGAGTGCTGTCACTGTGCTGCATTCATCATCAGCTCCAGCTTCGCGAATTATTAAGGCAACCCCCAAAACCACCACCATCCAAAATACAGATTTCATCTCAGCAGAGTTGTACTTTCATCACTTCTACTGGTGTTCAAATAAATATTGTGTTGCCAATTCATTCAGGTTGCATGACACAGTTGTCAGGTCCATCATGCATCCAACACTGGACTCTTATGTAAGTTGATATTAAGTCTTGTTGCCTTAGTACCTTATTAGTATTTCTTTTGTCTTTGTTCTGCTCATTTCCCTTTATTCATCTCAGCAACAAACATAACAAAAAGAAGGCAAATATGTTGAAAAGCCAAGGCAAAATCACCAACAGGAATTATCTACTAAGAATCATTTGTTTCGTAAGGGGAAAACAGTAAATGAATAAGCGCGAACTAAATCTAGATATCTAGTGGTAAAACCTAAAAAGAAGAAAACATGCTAAAAGAAACAACTGATTTAACTACTGCTTTACAGGCCAAATTGTGCAAGCATCTCTAGTTAATTTCCACCACACTTCCATTTAGAGGTTGGAACACAGCTGAGGTAGTGACACCAATGGCAATGATCATATCCATTAACCCCTCGGAACAGCAACACCAGTCCGATGGTAAACCTGCAATTTTAAGCACAAATGGATAATCCGGTCAGGGTGCATAGCGATTTTCTTTCAGATGAAAAAATAAAAATGACAAATACATATATATACTTAGTTATGTATGATCTCATACTATTACTTTTAGAGCCAAAGTTGTGTCTTATACTAACCCTGCTACAAGCAGAACAAGAGAAACAAGCCCCAGCCCGTATTGGTAAGCCTTGTATTTAGAGTTCACACGAACACCAGCTGGAAGATTCCGACGTTGCATCCACCCTAGTTGAGGGCGTGGAAGCAGAACAAAGCCAAGGAGAAATCCAGTCAAGAATCCACCAATGTGAGCAAAATTATCCACATGAGGCAAGATTCCAACTGCTAGATTGATGGCAACTATCACCAAAAGCGTCAAGAGTGCACAAACCTATGGCAAATATCAAAATGATGATAAGTATACATATATAGTGCATTGTTCTGACTCCGTCCTATAGTTTCTAACGTAACACTATCTGAACCTTTCTTTCAATTGAGAATGGAAAATTGGACACTGTAACAATTGTTTTGGAATCCATTGAGTGGCATTATCACCTTGTTAGTGTAAATTGACCAATTCGTAATAAGCTCTGAAAGCATAGCTCCAAGTAGGCCAAAGAGTGCCCCTGAGGCACCAACAGAGATGTTCCTCTGGATAAACAAGGAAGATAGTATGCTCCCACCAATGCCAGACAATAAGTATATAATTCCAATGCGCACTGCAAAACAAAAGATGACTTTTAACTGAGTACATAATTGCATTTCAAGACCAAACTAGAAAGACCATTACACATAACATACCAAAGCCACATTGCTGTTCAAGACGTATGCCAATAATTACAAGACTCAACATATTCGCAATCAGATGAATAACACCAGCGTGTAACCAGATACACGTGATAAGCCTCCATCCTTGATGTTGATGGACCACTTTCTTCCATTCAAGTCCCCCCAGCCTCTCCAACCTTTAGCAATAACAAAATGCATAATTTACCAAAGACATTTAACCATCCTAATATAGGCCATTATATTGAGGGTAGAAGTACTTATAAACTTTGTATGTTTGATATTTCATAAGCCAAAAAAAGAAAAAACAATCACTTCCAAACCAAAACTACCATATGTGTGGACAGTTATTAAACCTTAAATAGATAGACAACATTGATGCCTAGTAAAAGTTTGCCGTATTAAATAGGGAAGAAGTCTTTGCATGCACCAACTTGAGGCATACAAATCACAGGTCCATATACAAGAGTAGGACAGGCATTCAGATAAGACACTTTCAAGTAGTAACTCCCACCAAGAGACACACAAATTGGAGCAAGGTCCCCACAATAAATCTATTCAAGAACTGGACAAGACTAGAGGTTTCTATCCTCAGTACCACTCATAGCTTTCTCCGGTGAAGATAAACAGAACTGCAGTTTACAATATGTCAGTAAAATCTCTAAATCTGCTATGTGCAAAACATAGGGATAGGTTGACACAGTCACCAAAACAGTTAAATGATGATGATGAATATCAATCCTATATGTTTATTGCTGACTAATTTGGGATAAATGTATAACTGACTTCTATATTAGCGAAATCTTTGAACTCTTTGTCGTAACAAGTGAATATAACTAATCGTAGCAATCAAACAGACAAACAAAAGTTGAAAAGGGGACATGTAGATGAAACTGGCGTAAAACAGTAGTAATCTGCTTACTAGTCACCTCAAACAGCAAATGAAAAAAAAAAATTACAGCAGCTACTGGAAAGCTTGAACATGAACACAAAGGTCTAAGAAGTAATCCAAATTAAAAATTATACTATATTTCTTTTACCGCGCTCTCAACCGACACTTTTTGGCAATTACACAAGAAACAGTAACTGAAAAGGAAATCCTATAAGCAAACCAAATACAGCTAGTAATTACATAACTAATTGTATCTCCTATACTTAAAATTTCTTTAACACAAACAAGCATCAACCATAAAGACTCAACCTTTAACCCAATAAACGACTCAAGAACACATAAATATCCAAAATTACAACATGGGGTATCTAAAAAATTCAAACTTACGTTGAAGAAGAAGGTCCAAACAGAGGATTTTCCCTCAACGGCTGAAAAGAAAACCTTCCAAGAAACCTAGCTACACAACCCTGATCATGTTTCGAACAATTGTTGAAATACATGACAATAACAAACATAACAACATTAGCCACCACAAACAAAGGAATCAACCAAGAAAGCCACGGCGTATCTGTGTCTTCCACAGCATGCGAAGAAGCATGATTGCTTCCCCTGTTTTTTTCTCCTCTGCTTTCGATATCTCCTCCTCTCATATCTCTCTTCTGTAACAATAACAACTCTGTTTCTTATTTTTTTCTTCAAATTTCAACTCAAAATTAGAGACTTATAGTTATGTTTTGAAGTAATAAGAGGGGGTTTAATGGGGGGAAGGAACGTGGGAATGTGTGTAGAGAGAGAAACAGGGGAGTTGTTATTTTTGTTTGTGCTGATGATTGGTCGTGGGATAATGGGATTAGTGCGTTTTAGTTTTGTGGTTTTTATTAATTACTTGTAATTAATGGGTGGATAATGAGAATTTATAGGATATGAGAACAAACTAAACTTTATTCAAGATTTTATGGAACCGGTAAGATATGCTCTTTTTTGCCTCTTCACTACTTCTATTATTGGAAATATTTGTCGGTTATACTATTAGGATAAGTTATTCTTATTTGGGTAAAATAATAATCATAATATAACTTATTTCGGAATAAAATATTTAAATGACAAAAATATCTTTATGATACTAATTTTTCAATAAACCAAATATTCACTAAAAAATAATATCAGAATAACTAATTTCTTCAAACCTAATGACCTTTCATTATATAAGTCGTTATCAAACTTGAGAGGGACAATTGGTGAAGAAATTCATGAAACATTAGTACTTTTTCATTTTAATTTATTTGTTTTATTTTGATTTTGTATAAAGTTTAAGACAGTAAAAATTACTTTTGACAAAAAATGTTCTTTCATTCTTTGGTCTTCAACTTAAAAAAAAAATTGACATATATATACAACATATTTTTTCGACGGACACCCCGGGATGGCGATAGCTATGCCACTGGTGATTAATATCGATTTTTTGCCAAAGTAGGTGACCCGATAGACATTTGGACATTCAATATGAAATCATTATATTAAATCAACATTTAGATATGTAATATGGGATCATGCTTTCAAATATCAATTTCTTTAAAACTCATGATTTGGAATTTCGCATCGCGATTTCAATTAGTTTTTTAAAATGTAAAAATTGTACTTATAGATTTATATTTTGGAAAAGAAAAAAGAACTCCTCTTTTTATATTTTGCGAAAGAAGATTTATGTTTGGTGTGAAGCGATTGTCTATGTGGCACGATTATATTAAAGAATTAACTAGTTACTACTATTATTGACTAGTGAGTCTTTATAAAATTACGTGTATTTGAAAATTTGCAATCACAAACATATCTATTTATAAAAAAAATGGAATATATAAATATCAATGCGGCACTTAAGATTAAGGTTGGGCATATTCCGATTCAAACCAAAAGAAATACTCAAAGTGAACTATTTTTAATTTTGCTTTCAATATTTTGATTTTAAATTTTAAAATTTTAGTTGTTCGGTTTGATTTTTTATTTTTAAATAATTTACTTCGGTTAACCGAAAAATCAAAATATTGTAAAACTATTTAATTTTACATCGAAAAATTACATAACAATAATTTTAAGACTTTATATTACCATACATAAAGATACTATTTATTATTTACATTTTACCAAATATAATTTTATATTACAAAATGTAAAAGATTGGGACAATCCCACATCTTTAGGCTAAAATCAGTAATTTGTTTTGTTTCGGCATAATTATTGATAGTTACAAATCTATATGTATATATAAATCTGAAACTAGAATCGCTGATGTGGCAGTTGTTGACACCCAATTTTGGCCCTCCATAATTTAGTTAATTTTCAAGCTTCTTAATTTTCGAACAATTTGAAGTAATTGTTTTGGGAAAAATCAAAAATACTTTTGAAATCATTTTCAAGGCAATTTTCCATTTTTTACTCTAAAATATATCTCTATATATTTAAAATATATAGATTTATATAAACAAAAAAAATTCATTTTAAATAAATATTTGGAAGAGAATTTTTACCTGAAATTATGTTCAAATTATGTACGCATTTTATTTCCTTTAAGCTGATTAATTCATTAAGTCTAATAAATGATCTTTCCATCTCAAAATAATTATTTTGTGTTGTCAAAGTTAAGAAGTTTAAATAATTAATTAAATTCATAATTTATCTCGTTTCCGTTTTATTGAATTTGAACTAGTAACAATTTGAATTTGGTGAAAATGTGAACCAAGGGACCTATTCCCTCTTGAATTTCTTTGGACCTCTAACTTAGCAAAATCAGCCAATATTTGGCCCGTTTTCAATGACCCAGCCTACTCTTCTTCTAAAATACCCAGACCCATTTTGCTCTTCTTCATTCAAACAAGATACAACAGCAGCATACGCGACCCGACCCCCCACCAGCACGTCTTTCTTCTTCCTCAGCGAGCAGTGAACGAGAACCAAACCCAGAATTGTGGTCCAGTAGCGAAATCGAGCCCAGCTCGCGCGTTCCCTCTCTCTCTTCTCATACAGAAAGATGTTGGGAATAGTCCAGGTGTCTTCATCTCCTTCCGAGTTCGTCCTTGGCTCAAAATCGGACGACTCTCCCCTCTTTTCCGTTAGAAATTCGTACTATTGACAGCTCTTCAAGCCTTATCCGCTCAAGGATATTTGGAAATCCTGAATTCCCACATCGTTTCTAACAAGAAATTTTCCCCAAATCTCTCTTATATAAACCCCTTTCTTCTCACTGTTCACGACAGTTTTTTGGAGACTGAAGAGCACCCTCGAAAAGGTTTTGGGAGCTCTTAGTTCATAGTTCAAAATTCTCTTGTCTTGGTTGTCGAGTTGAAGGTGTGGTGTTTTTCTCGAGCTCTTCGTCTTGGTTCGCTGCTCGGCGAAAGGTAAATTTTTTTTTCCCCCTTGAGTTGATTCGAGCATTTGGATAGTATAATTTCTTTGTTGTTTTATATGGGTTTAGTCTCATAATTTTCTTTATTTTTGTGCTGTTAAGTTTCCTGTACTATACTACTTATTCTTGTTTTGTATAGTTTCTACTCTAGGTGTTAATTTCTAGTGTAGATGCTAAATTTTTGTTTTATGTCTAACAGTTCACTGATTTGAAAACGTGAATATGTAAATTGGTTAATTAGATTTAAAACTAAGGTCTTAGTATCTTATTCTTGTCTCTACAGTTTCTTAAATGCCCGTGATTTGCTCTTAATAGTTTTAGTTTCCTTAATTGTATTGGAAATGGATAAGAAGCTTCTTGTTTGTCTTATGTTAGACATCTTTTTTTTTAAGTTTGGTTGGTTAAGTTTTCTTTTAATTCCTCCGTATAATGCAAATTATTTCAAGGTCTCTTTGCTTCTCAAAATAGATGTCGGTGTCTTTTGATTTCTAAATGTGAGCTCATCTAGCAGTTCCTTT
>JAJOOF010007121.1:0-10557 GCA_029582545.1 Solanum lignicaule | reverse complement strand
GTTCTTGACCTCTTTTCTCCTCTTAGCGTTCTAATTCTTCTAAGTTTGATTAATGATTTGACTTAGGTAAGTTCTAGTTATGTTTCTAGGATTAAACTGATTAAAATCTCATGATTTAGGGTTTAAACGACGTATCTTAGGGGTTAAACGAAATAGGAAAAGACCAAAAGACCCCTGAATTAACTGCTGTCGGAATGACCTACGGATTGGACCTACGGGCTGTAGGTCAATCTACGGTCCGTAGATTGCGTCCGTAAGTCAAGCCTGCTCGACAGGCCTTCACTAAAACCAGCATAACGTTTTACTCGGAGGTCGGAATTTAGCAAACTCGGTGGCGTTGGAAAGATAATTCAATTATCTATCATATCATAGGTCATGGGACACCCTAATTCATTTTGTGCTAAAAGTTATGACCATCTGAAGTTGACCCATCAATAATTTTCAGCTAACTGGCTGCTGACCCTCATCTACGGTCAGACCTACGGACTGTGGTCTGATCTACGGACCGTGGGTCTATCCGTGAGTTGGGACTTAGCCAATTTTCTGAGTTGGTTTGGGGAGGGGTTGCAGTGGTGAACCACGGACCACCAGCACGGGCCGTGGTCTGACCTACGGTCCGTGGATGGTGACCGTAAGTCGCACCTGCAACTTCTAAAAATCTGCATTTTTGGTCTGTTTCGAATACGGGGTGTTACAGTCACATTGGTAGCCTTGAGCATGTCATTAATAATGGACTCAAAGACATTCTTCTGATCAAAAGAATACTTGTATGATCTGAGATCGAAAGGTTGAGCTCTAGGGACTAGATTGATCACAAATCCTCTCTGGTGGCAGTTCCTTGGGATCATGAAAGATGGCAGCATGGTTCTGTAATAACTTCTTGATGCATGGATGCATCACTTCCTTCTCTTGGTTGTCCATACTATCACTTATCAGTGATAGTTTAGCTACAATTTCACATATACCACATTGCAACATTCTCCTTAAAACTTTGGTGTCTATAGGGGTGACCTTAAGGTCCTTTTGAATTCCATACAATGTGATCAGTCTCCCATTAGTCATAAAATTATACTGTTAGGTCTAGTGTGCAAAATTACAAGCGCAACCATATCTATCCAGTCTATTTTCAAAATCATATCACACCCACCCACTTTCATTAATCTCATCTTAAAATTAAATTGTTCACCCTGCATTCTCCACCCAAAAGATGGACTCTCTAGTTGGCAACTCATCAACTGCCCATTAGCCACTGTGATTTCATGGGTCGTTGCATTGGTTGGGCTGGTAATCGAAGCAGTTTAACAATGTGAGGATCCACAAAAGAGTGAGTAGAACCACTATCGATTAAAATTGTCATTGGTGGTTTTCCAGCATAGCCTACAATTGTAATTGTAGATATGTGTTCACTGGATGTACTCAAGCCCAATAATGCATTTAAGGATACTTCAGCTTGAACCTCACCTTCTTCCTCTAGAGTATCGAGTACATCCATAACACCTATAACAAAGACCTTGTACCCTCAATGCCTCCAAGTTAGGTGGTAAAGTGTTTGGCTTGAATGGATCCCTAACTTGTGGTCTTTGATTAAGATAGGTTATCCTCAATGGTGCTTGATTTGGAGAATGAACAATAGGGGGTCTTACAGCATTTGGTTGTGGGTTCCTCGGATAAGTGATAGCTACTGGTCTTGGGTTTGGAACAAAAGGAATAAGAGCCTAGAATGATTCTTCATACAACTTAGCAATTTCATAAGCAATAAGCACCACAGTGGGATTAGCTAATTTAACCAAGGGCTTCAATTTTGGTTTAAGACCATTGATGAAACTCGCTACAAAGTGAGTTTCATTCAACAAGGGGTTAATTATAGTCATGTAGCTAGTGAGTTCCTCAAACTTATCTTGGTATTGATCCACTGTCCCCATTTGTATGAGTTTGTTGAATTCGTCAACAATGTCCTGAGGTCTAATGTTTCCAAATCTCATGCAAAGCTCAGTGAAAAACCTCCGCCAACCTTCCCCTAAGCTTCTCTTGTTCCCCTATATTGTATAATTCAAAGAACTTTTCACATTTCCTTAACCAGCTCCGAGGGTTAGTGCCATCAAATTTTGGGAAATTAACCTTTGGTTTGAGTGGTCTATGAGTGGAAGCAGGTTCTGAAGTATGGACTATCGGAGTGGGAAGTAAAGGGGGGATGAAGAATAAAGTGGGTTTTGAAACAAAGGAGGGCTTGAGAAAATAGGAGCAGGTGGAAAAGTGAATCCCCGACCTACCTCAAAAGTAGATGGAGTAAATGGAAGGTGAGAACCGACCATTTGAGTTGTAGAGCTTACCATTGGGGGTTTTCCAGTCGAAGTTTGGCCAGTCTCCAGTCGAACCTGAGTTCCAGGAGCCCCTGTTGGTATTGACTGTGGAGTCAAATAAGTTGGGGTGGAGAGGGGAGAGCTCGGACTGTTCTGCAACGCCATATTCGAAATAATAAACTCGAGCTTCTTGTTCGTCTCACAAATCTCACCCAACTGAACCTGAAACTGTGATTGATTCAGCTCGAGGGTTTCAAAACGTTTGCCCACATCCTCTACAAAAACTGAGAGCTGACTGTGTACCATGCGGATATCATCTTGCAAGCTTTGCAGCTCTGGAGTCGACACCATTACGTGAAGCGTTGAAGTACTAGGTGGCTTTGATACCATTGTAACAAGAGCTTAACTCTTGATACCAAATTAGTAAAAGGAAGAGGAGAACAGGAGAAGAAGAGAGAAATTTTGAGTCAATAATAATGATTCCCCTTAGCAGAGTAGTACAATTTGTATATAGCAAATCTGACATTTCCGTTGCTAAGGACAACTGTCAAATTCTCTAACAGAATGTAGGACTAGTGCCACAATTGCAATTAACTAAGCTTAACGACTAATAAGTAAATACTTAATACTAAAATAAAGGGACTGAAATAACTTATTTAAAACTTAACTAAAAACAGTCACAATAGCTAATTGTGACAGATAGGGACTTGTGAAATAGTAGTTATTTGATAGATTCATGTTTCGGTCTGGAGATGGATATACTTCTTTATGAAAGTTTACAAGTTTTCATATGTAAATCCTATATGTAAACTTTTACCCCTGATACATAGAATAAGTTAAGCAATTGTCTGAAAATATTAATCAATAAATTATATTTCACAATTGATTAGTATTTCGAAACTTTGAATGTTGACTAAAGTCAAATCTTGATCTAAATTCACTTAAACTTTCAAACTCCAAAGTTCAAATTTACATAAGGACTCCGAAATTGAAAACGACAGCGCTTCCCGACCAAATTATGCATTCCAGAGCTGATAGAACTGGCATAATTCTATTCCGAGATTCGTAGCTTCGGTTATTGATTGGAGTCACTTATATCAACTTAAGAGTCTCCGAACTCTAAAACTCCCAAAAATGAAAAATCACAACGGTTCGATCATGTTACAAAAATGACTTCATAAACTAATCCAACATGACCTGGAGCAACTATAGGGAGGGGTAAAATGGTAATTTTAAAAAAAAATCCAAAATTAACCTTCAATGTCATCACATATACCCAATTCCTATTTCACACCTAATTAGAAATTGTATTTGACTAATTTTTTTTCTCCACCTTTCTCTCAACTATACAACCCATATTTTTCTCACACGTCATGATTCCACCAATTTAGCACGATTTACTTTTAATTTCTTCAAATTCAAATAAGAGATTTCCTTAAATTTGTGCATTATTAATATTATTATTAGTATTATTATTATTATTATTATTATTATTATTATTATTATTATTATTATTATTATTATTATTAGTATTATTATTATTATTATTAGTATTATTATTATTATTAGTGTTATTATTAGTATTATTATTATTATTATTATTATTATTATTACTATTATTATTATTATTACTATTATTATTATTACTATTATTATTATTATTATTATTACTATTATTATTACTATTATTATTACTATTATTATTATTATTATTATTACTATTATTATTACTCTTTTCTCTACCTTTTCATTTGCCTTTATTCATCAACGTTCTTGAACGATCTTACAAAGATGAATCATGTAATATTATTCAATCCATTTATCCTCCTCAAGATCCGTTTATTTTACCAAATAATACTGGTATTACTTTTACTGCTTTTCATAAATTTATTGATAATGAGGTGGCCGCAGTAAGTATTAATGAGATTAATCGACTTATTTCTCAAAATAATTATTTGGGTTTGTATGTTAAAGTCATTGGTGAACATATTTGTTCTCTAGATATGAAGTTAGATAATCTAACTAATCTGATTATTCAAATTGATGACAAGTTGAAATCAGCGAAACAAGTCTCTGAACAGGCTTCTACGTCCAAACAGCCTGATGTCTCTATTCAAAGACCTCCTGAGATTCAGGATTTTATTCTTAAACCTCTTCATGATCTTGAAAGCCTTTTAGATAAATAGTTTTCAAAATTTGGTGCAAGTGCGAAACCGATATGCCTCGCTGAAGATTTTGTAGATGAAATGGAAGCCACTTTCGATTTCAAGACACAAGTGGAAATGGAAGTTAATAAACTTCATGGTTATCCAAAGAAGAATTATGGTAATACGTATGCTAGAAAACCTAGTATGCAAACTTACTATTATCCCAGACCAACTCCTCAAGATGTCTTAATAGAGGAAAGAGATTGGAATCAAACTAACACCTCTTATAGTGGAAGCGAGATTTATGAATGGAATCTCGATGGTTTGACTGATAGACAGTTAACTATTTTGGTTCATAAGATGCTTATGTATGCTACCATCTGCAAGAGTGTTAATAACACTGACAGAGCTATTTGAAGATGATTATTGCAGGTTTTACGGGTCAATTAAGAGGTTGGTGGGATAATTATATGACCCTTGATGCAAAGGCATGAGTCATAAATGCTAAGGCTACAGCCGAAGGAGTTGATAACCTAGGATTTGCTTTAGTCAAAAATAGAGAAGACGCTGTTTATACTTTAGTTTTGACCATCCTAGAACATTTTAGTGGTAGATTTACCAATCAATATGAAACCATTAGATCTTTACTAAATGGTCTTAGATGTAGACATTTAGGTGAGTTTAGATGGTATAAAGACACTTATTTAAGTCGGGTAATGGAACTTCCCGAAAATGGCATAGAATTCTGGAAAGCCAAATTTATTGATGGTTTACCTTCTTTATTTGCAGAAAGAGTGAAAAAGACTCTTAGAGATCCCCAAGGAATTATTCCTTCTAGTAATTTTACCTATGGAAAGCTTATTGGGGATTGTACGCAAGAAGGCATAAATTTGTGCAATGAGTTAAAACTCTCAAGACAGCTTAAGATGGATAAGCTTAGAGAAAAGTCTCAATTGGGAGATTTTTGTACTCAGTTCGGTTTACTAGATGCTTCTAAAGGTACCAACCGAGAAATTTCTAAATCAGAATCTCATAGATCTCATCATAAGAAAAGAAGATCTAGGAGAAGGACTAGAGAAGAAAGAGATGAGCGTAGGGCTCATCGTAAATGTATAGATTTACCAAGAATAGGTCAAGGCGAGATCTTGATAAGATTAAGTGTTATAAATGTGGAAAATTTGGGCATATAGCTCTAAATTGTAAGCTGGAAAAGCTTAAGACTCTAGAACTTGATGATGATATTCAAGAGAAGATTTATAGTCTTCTATATAATTCTGGTTCCGAATCAGATTATGATAATTTTGAAGCAAGTTATGCGACAGAGGATGAGCAACCTGAGTCTTCTAAGGTTCATCAAGATTCGAATGATGCTTGCAAATGTCATGGTGATATTTGTCACTGCGAACATGATGAATTCTACAAGCTGCAATCTCAGTTCGAAGACATGAATATGTTCACTATCACTGCAGACAATGTGATAGAACTTTTAAAAGAAGTTACCGATAATACTCTTCGTGAGAAGATCATTTAACTGGCTGCTGGTAAAACTAGCTCTTCAACTAGTATTCCTAATGATAAGAGTTTAATTATTCTGCTCCTTACTCCTTGCCTGAAGTGCATAATAAACTCTGTTCTAAACAAACCATGGTTATTCGTGATACCTCTTTTGATGATTTAAAAGGAGAAATTGAACATTTAAAGGAAGAAATTCAATTTCTTAAACAAAATCATATTATCTGCGATCACTGTCTTACTCAGATTGAGTCTGCTAATAGCAAAGGTAAAAATAAGGTTGATGAATTTACTGCTGAAGAAAATACTCTTGCCAACACTTTGAATATTGATCCGAAACAAAATATGTTTTTAGGAATGATGCAAATTGTTACAGCTCATAAATGGTATGTTAAATGTACTATATTAATTGATAATACTTTTTCTATAATTAACATTGCTATGATTGATAGTGGAGCTGATGTGAGTTGCATTCAAGAAGGTCTAGTACCTACTAAATATTTTGAGAAAACAACTCATATGGTAAAATCTGCATCTGGTCATGCTTTAGATATAAAGTATAAATTAGCTACGTATAATAAGTTATTATTATTATTATTATTATTATTGTAACTGAAAATCTAATTTTAATTGGAAAGAAAAAACCATTTTCTAAAAAGTTTCCATTTTTTTCGCTGAAAATCTTTAGCGATTCTTGCTCTTGCCTGTGATCCCGAACTAAAATCAAACCGTTTGTTAGAAAAATCTTTACTATCCGGGTCCGCCCTTCACATGGGTAATCCAACAGATCAATTCAGCGATCTTTCATAACTATGCCTGGCTAGTCTATGTATGACCTTAATCTGAATGCTCAAACCATCTTTATGATTGTAACTTACCCCATTTATTATAGTAACTTAGTATGCTACTGCTCAACACAAACAGTTTAGCCCATCATGGCGCTCAATATACAGAGAAGATTAATAAGATTAAGAATAAAATTAATACCTTTAGACGACTTCTCTAGCCAAATTCCAACTTTTATTCAAATACTTAAAGATATATTACAAAGAGAGTATTTTTAGAGAGAGAGGGTTCTAAAATCTGCCTCTTTACTAAAACACACATCCCCTTATATAGAGGTTTAGAAATCAAAAACAAATAAAAGAAGTGGCCCACAATCTTTACATTGGCCAATAGGGACACGATAAGGCCGACAAACCCTTAAGGTCTTCACATGGCCTGCTTTATTCTTAGTTGGCCGACATTACTTTCGGCTATTATATCCATACTTTATAAAAGTATCTTTTAAATATTTTGGCCTTTTATGACATGTGACCAAATATTATGCTTTTTCTTTTCCTTTTCCAACTGTGCTTGCACTAGAAGATTCTTCTATTTTTTATTGATAATTCCGGAGAATAGCTTCAATATCTATCTCTTCATCAACGTCTTGTCCTTCGCCAGCCGCACATGTATCATCTTCTTCATTAGTATGGCTTGCTGAAGCCATAGAAATATCATCTTTTATATCGATGTCAAGATTTCTCATTAAATCTTGTTTTACCTCCTCTATGTATAAGGCTATAGCTTCTGACTTGGAGATGAGTCCTTTCTTCATTTGAAGTTTTCTTGTAATCTTTTTAAATGGACTTAAATCCTCTATGACTTGTGGTTCCATAGCAGCAGTATCATAATACTTGCTAATCTTAACATTGATTAAATCAATAATTTCTTGGCCATGTATCTTGCCTTCAGGATTTTTCTGAAGTAGTTTACTCCAGAACTTGGTATACAAAGAAATCCTTCTGAAGTAGTATTAACTTCTATTGACCATTTCATAGTCCAAGGAATAGAGAATTCAATAAAGAAATACATTAAAGATATTCCTTCGAAGAATATATTTTCTTCTTATAAACCTATCAATTTCGGGGAGATATCTACCCATTCTAGATATAATTTTTTGTATGACTCTGGTAAGATTTTTACTGAGGGACAGTATAAAGTCCACCATTTACAAAACCAATTAGGGATATGTCTATCAAATATATTAGAACATATCTTGATGAACCATGAATGCTTTCTATTAGCATTCTCATATAAAAGGACTTTATTAAATCCATCAATATAATCCCAGTAATTGTACTTTACTGCAATCTTTTGTTCCGGATGGATATAATCCAATTCCTTTAGATCTAACTGAATCTGAAATGATTTTCCAGATGGATTGACTACTTGATTTTTTATGATGTCTGACAAACGGTTTGATTTTAGTCCGGGATCACCGGCAAGAGCAAGAATCGCTAAAGATTTTCAGCAAAAAAAATGGAAACTTTTTAGAAGATGGTTCTTCAAAAACTTTAATAAAGAAGAACAATATGGATTTCAAGAGGAATTTTATAACGATATTATAAATTCAGGAATAAATAGATTGGTTGCTTTTGTTCCTTGGTTTATGTGTAAACATGTTCATAACTATGTTTCTATGTTAGAGAAATATTTCACTCTAAGCAATGGAGAAATTACGAAATCAGTTTTTCCTCCACAACAGTCTTTTCAAATTAATAAAAATGACAAAATTATTAATTTTAATGCTTTTTCAAAATTGTTTGAAAATGATACTACTTTAGTGACTACAAGTCATGTCAATGCTATAATTAAACAAAATAATTATGCAAATATTTATATGAGTATTTTAGGTGAGCATATTGTCTCTTTGCATGATAAAGTTGATAAAATTATTTCTTTATTACCTACTAAGGTAAAAGGTAAAGAAAAAGTTGCTCATAGTAGCTTACAACCTCCGCCTGATATTGATAATTTCAAGATTAAAAATTATTCAGATCTTGAGAATTTTTTAGAAAATAAATTCAAGGGAGGTGGAGTTAAGCCTATTAATGCGGAAAATTTCTTACAAGGAGAATCTAGTAATAATATAGAATTTTCTGATGAGGTTAATAAAATCTCAGAAAGATATGCGAGGAAACCAGTTCAAAGGATGTACTACTATCCTAGGCCCACTCCTCAAGACGTTCTGTTAGAGGAACATGAACATATTATAACTAATAGTTATAATGGAAATTAAATCTATGAATGGAACATTGATGGTTATACTGATAGACAAATTTATACAACTGTCCATCGTATGCTTATGTACAGTACTATCTGTAAAACTAATAAAAATAGTGATAAGACTGTTGCAGATATGATAACTGCAGGTTTTACTAACCAATTGAAAGGTTTGTGGGATAATTATCTCAATCAGGAGCAAAGAGATAAAGTCCTCCTGCAGTTAAGTTAGAAGGAGAGCAATATACTCATAATGTGATTTATACACTGGTTCTAAATATTATTGAGCATTTCTCAGGAAGTTGGTCAAATAATAGCGAAACCATAAGAACCTTGCTTCAAAACCTTCGATGTAAAACTCTTACATCATTTAGGTATTATAAGGATGTGTTCCTATGCAGAGTTATGGAATTGCCATAATGTAATAGCACTCATTGGAAATCCAAATTTATAGATCGATTACCTACACTCTTTGTTGAAAGGGTTAGAAAGGCCATCAGAGGAGAAAATCACAGTATAAATTATGATGAGTATACCTATGGAAAACTTATTAGTGCTTGTGTCCAGGAAGGATTAGCATTGTGTAATGAAATCAAGTTAAATCACAGTATAAGGTCATATCCTCGCTCAACAAGGCAACAAAACACTGACAACATTTAATAGTAATGTTTCAGCTGCTTCATCAAGTGGAACTAGTGGTATTGATATAAACCACCCGATGTATAAAGAGTTTATAAACTTTATGAAGTCCAAAAAAGAGCCGGATAATAATCCAACATACTCTTCAATTCTGATTGATGATGAGAACACAGAGGTCTTTGATATGAATGACAAAAAAGAAGTTATACTTCTTTTGGAGGAAAATGATCTCAAATGGAGAAATGAGCCAAGGCAAATAATGGCTAGGTATTTGGACACAGTATCATATACTACTGCAGTATACAAATACAGAATGCACTATGAGATAATACTCTCATCCACAGGGTGTGAATTTCAACATTTCTACCCTGCTAATACGAAAAAAGTTTATAACTTTTCCAAATTGATTATAAAAAAGATATTAGCATCCGAAGAATGGGGTATGAGCACATTAAAGGAATTGGATTATATCCATCCGGAACAAAATATTGCAGTAAATTACAATTACTGGGATTATATTGATGGACTTAATAAAGTCCTTTTATATGAGAATGCTAATAGAAAGCATTCATGGTTCATCAAGATATGTTCTAATATATTTGACAGACATATCCCTAATTGGTTTTGTAAATGGTGGACTTTATACGATCCCTCAGTAAAAATCTTACCAGAGTCATACAAAAAATTATATCTAGAATGGGTAGATATCTCCCCGAAAATGATAAGTTTACAGGAAGAAAATATATTCTTCGAAGGAATATCATTAATGTATTTCTTTATTGAATTCTCTATTCCTTGGATTATGAAATGGTTGATTGAAGTTAATACTACTTCAGAAGGATTTCCTTGTTTACAAAGGACCTTTTATACTAAGTTCCGGAGTAAACTACTTCAGAAAAATCCTGAAGGCA
>JAJOOF010007120.1:0-11407 GCA_029582545.1 Solanum lignicaule | reverse complement strand
CTTTTTAACGAGTGCACGCGTTAGAACTCGCCTTGTTGTTACTTGCCGGACCAAGGAGGTAATCAACAAGAAAAGAATTATCAACATAGATTTAGTGTGATACTATCTAATAGGCTAGTGTCGATTAGTGCGAAGTAATAACTAAGCCAAACATCGATTATGATGTCTAATATGAGGTAAAGGTAAGGGTTAGTAAATTATACACACGTAACCGGACCAAGGTGCGGGGTAAAATTCTCTAGATGTCGGACCAATGATTTAGAGATAGCTAACTTATCACTTTGCATATAGTACACTAGGAAAAGATTTGCTATTACTAGGATTACTACGTTATGAGCTTGTGGAGAACACGTATACCCTAGTTATTTCTCTCATCTTGATAACAACCAAAATTGAGTTTAGATTATTGATTACTTATTAAATTCTTACTATTTGTTTCACAAAAACCCCCATTTTAATTACCTGTTTCTGGAAGTAATTTGACTAATTGAATATAATTGTTGGTTAAAGTAAAGTCTAAACCATTTTCCTCGTGGGATCGACCCCAACCTACAAGTTGGGTTCTTGACTTGATAACGATCCCTTATGCTTCTTTAAGGAGGTGTAATTGGAGCGTATCAAATTTTGGCGCCGCTGCCGGGGAAATTTGGCTTTTAGATTTATTTTAACTACATTATTGAACGTTAGTCAAATATTTCCTAATTTTACTTTTTCTCTTTGTTTTTGTCTCTCTCAGGCTCTGACTCTAGTGTATGCCAAGTACACGGAGCCAGGGTGAACCACTTACTCCTTACGATCCAGAGTTGAATCGCACTTTGCAAAGAATGAACAATCCAGGAGATCCAGTTAATCCTATCGGAGGAAATCTAGGTGATGCAGTTGAGTTACAACAACCGAGGGTAGTTGGTAGAGACAATCAGATTCCAATTGACAATCAATTGGGAGATGCATTGAGGGTGCAAGATCCACCAGGCCCACGACAACATGACCACTATCGGGGCAACATCAATATAGGAGACTCAGATGGACCTATTGTTCTACCTCATCTACCTCCAGGGCACACATTTGTGGTGACTAGCAGTTTGATGCAAATGCTTACAGCAAGGGGCATATTCTCACGATTGCCATCGGAGGACCCACATGCTCACTTTGCCAAGCTAAGGGTGGTTTGCAAAAGTTTTGTAGGTAGACCTGATTTAGATATGGATGTCATTGGATTACGAGTGTTCCCTCTATCACTAACAGGTGATGCTGCAGTATGGCACACTGAGCTTCCTTATAACTCAATCTTTACATGGGACCAATTGTCGGAAGTGTTCCGAGCAAGGTACTATCCAGTGTCCAAGAAGCTAAATCACAAAGATAGGGTCAACAATTTTGTAGCATTACCTGGAGAGTCTGTGAGTAGCTCTTGGGACAGATTCACTGCCTTCGTAAGAGGTGTCCCAAATCACCGTATTGATGATGAGTCGCTGAAGAAATATTTCTATCAAGGTCAGGATGACAACAATAAAGCAGTGCTTGATACTATTGCAGGAGGTTCATATGGAGACTGCACATATGCACAGATTTCTGAAAAACTGGAGAAGATATCTCGCAATAATAAAGCATGGAGCACTAGGAGGTCAGATACTGGGAGAAACACATTTGCCATTCAGAATACAAACACCTAGTCTGTGGATGAGATTCGTGAAGAGATGGCTCAGATGAGGACCGAGTTGGGGTTGGTAATGAAGCATGTAAGTGGAGGTGCAGAGAAAGTAAATGTTGTGAATTACTTGACTAGAACGCCACCACCAGATGAAGAGTGTTATTATGGAGAGGATGCTTATGCAGTGAATGATCAGACAGGGGGTTTTCAACCAAATGCCCAAGGATCCAACGTGGAAAATTGGCGCCAAGGTCAAGGAAACCAAGGTCGAAACTATGGAAATTACAACCGAGAGGGTCAATATGTCCGGGATGGAAACTTCAATCACGATAACAACTACAACCGGAACAACTATGGCAACAGAAATGATCGGATTGGACCTTATGTTCCCCATCAAAATCGAGAATCTGGTACTAGGGAAGCTGGAGGCAATCTGGCGCGTATTGAAGATATGATACATAAGATGATGAAAAGGTTTGATGCAACTGATGAGAATGTAAAGGAGATGATAAACGATTTGTCTGGTATTGGTCAAAAGGTTGACGCCCATGCAATGTCAATAAAGCATCTCGAGTAGCAGATGACTCAGTTGTCTACTACAGTGAACCCACGTCAACCTGGCACTCTTCCTAGCAACACCATCCAGAATCCAAAGAATGATGGTCATTGTATAGCAGTTACTACTCGAGGGGGTAAGCAAACCATAGATCCACCTATGCCATCTGTGGTGGATGCTGCAATTAGAAAAGAAGATTATATGGTAGAGGTTAGAGAAGAGTCTAAGACTGTGACAGAGCAAGAAGCGGAGATATCTCAGAAAGTGGTCCCCATACCTAGACCTCCACCACCTTTTCCACAGAAGTTAGTGAAGAAGACTGAAGATGGTAAATATCGCAGGTTTATTACTATGTTGAAGCAGCTTTCTATCAATGTTCCTTTGATAGAAGTTTTTGGGCAAATGCCTGGGTATGCGAAGTTTATGAAAGATATGGTGACAAAGAAAAGGTCTGTGAGTTTTGAAGATGATGATAGATTGCAGCATTGTAGTGCTATTGCTACAAGATCTCTGGTATAGAAGAAGGAAGACCCTGGTGCTTTCACGACCCATGTACTATAGGTTTGTTACACTTCGCTAAGGCATTGTGTGATCTTGGTGCTAGCATCAACCTCATGCCATTATCTATCTACAAAAAGTTGGGCCTAGGGGACCCAAAGCCCACTGCAATGTGGTTACTAATGGCCAATCGAACTGTGAAGAAGCCCATTGGTGTACTCTATGATGTACTAGTGAAAGTGGAGTCTTTTATTTTTTCGGCAGATTTTGTGATTCTTGACTGTGAGGTTGATTTTGAGGTTCCCATCATCCTTGGGAGACCATTTCTTGCCACAAGGCGTGCGTTGGTTGATATGGAAAAGGGACAGATGAAGTTTAGACTGAACAATGAAGAAGCAACTTTCAATATTTGTAGGTCCATGAAACAGAGTAGGATAGAAGTGCAAATTGAAGAGCGACTAGGTGTTCATGCATTAGCAACAGTTATGATGAATTTTGATAGTAATGGTATTGAAGAGTATGATGAGTTGGTAGCCGCACTCGATAGGTGTGAATATCGGTCCAAACAAAAGAAGTATGAGTTCGACAAGAAGAATCGCGAGTCCCCACCCGCAAGACCATCTATTGTGGAGGCACTGAAATTGAAGCTTAAGGCTCTACCACTGCATTTGAGGTATGTATACTTGGGCAGAGAGAATACTTTGCCAATCATCATTGTGGCAGATTTGAATGTGAGACAAGTAGAGTGCTTGGTGACTATGGTACGAGGTTCAAGCGAGCTATTGGGTGGACAATTGCAGATATTATTGGGATTCCTCCCGGTATTTGCTCTCACAAAATCCAACTCATGCCAGATCATAAGCCAAGTATCAAGCACCAGAGAAGATTAAATCCTCCTATGCAAGAGGTAGTTAAAAAGGAGATCATCAAGTGGCTAGATACAGGAGTTATTTACCCCATTGCAGATAGTAGTTGGGTATGTCCTGTGCAGTGCGTGCCTAAAAAGGGTGGTATTACTGTGGTTCCAAATGAAAGAAATGAGCTTGTTCCAATGAGGCCCGTTACTGGATGGAGAGTTTGTATAGATTACCGGAATTTGAATGCGTAGACAGAAAAGGACCACTTTCCTATGTCGTTCATGGACCAGATGTTGGATAGACTTGCAGGAAAGGGTTGGTATTGTTTTCTTGATGGGTATTCAGGCTACAATCAAATTTCTATAGCTCCAGAAGACCAAGAGAAGACCACTTTCACTTGCCCTTATGGGACTTTTGCGTTCCAATAGATGCCATTTGGGTTGTGCAATGCTCCAACAACCTTCCAGCGCTGTATGATGTCTATATTTTCTGGCATGGTGGAAGACACTATTGAAGTGTGCATGGATGATTTTTCAGTTATGGGTGACTCTTTTGACCATTGTCTAGATCATTTGGTCGAGGTGTTGAAAAGGTGTGAAGATTGCAATCTAGTGCTAAATTGGGAGAAGTGCCACTTTATGGTGAAAGAAGGAATCGTGTTAGGCCATCGGATTTCTGAGAAAGGTATCGAGGTTGATTGAGCAAAAGTTGAGGTAATAGAAAAGCTTCCACCACCTATCTCTGTAAAAGGTGTTAGAAGTTTTCTTGGATATGTAGGTTTCTATAGGAGGTTCATCAAAGACTTCTCTAAAACCACACATCATTTGTGCAAACTGCTCGAAAAGGAGTCTAAGTTTGATTTTGATGATGCTTGTCTGAGAGCATTTGGAGAGTTGAAGGAGAAGTTAATTACTGCACCTATCATTATCTCACCAGATTGGGGAAAAGCGTTTGAGGTAATGTGTGATGCAGGTGGAGTGGCGCTTGGTGTGGTATTGGGACAGAGGCGAGAGATAATACTCCATCCTATTTACTATGCTAGCAAAGCTCTAAATGTGGCCCAGAAGAATTATAATGTGACTAAACAAGAGCTTCTTGCGGTGGTTTTCGCATTCGAAAAATTTTGATCCTATTTGGTTGGTACTAAGGTCATAGTGCATACTGACCATTCTGCATTGAGGTATCTGATGGCGAAGAAGGATGAAAAACCGAGGTTGATTAGATGGGTATTGTTGCTGCAAGAGTTTGATTTTGTGGTAAAAGATAGAAAGGGGACCGAAAATCAAGTTGCCAATCACTTGTCAAGATTAGAGGAAGAAGCTATGCTAAAGCTTGGTGATGGGGCTGAAATTAATGATACTTTTCTAGATGAGCAGGTTTTGGCTGCTTCTCATGATCTGATTATGTTGTTTGCAGACTTTGCTAATTATTTGGCAAGCGATTTGGTGCCTCCAGATTTGTCTTTTCACCAAAGAAAGAATTTTATGCATGACGTGAAGAAATTCTTTTGGGATGAGCCTTACTAGTATCGTAGTTGTGCAAAAGGGATTATTCGTCGCTGCGTGCCCGAGGTTGAGATGTTAAGTGTACTTGAAGCATGCCATTCGTCGCCTGTGGGTGGGGATCATAGTGGTATTTGGACTGCACATAAGATTTTGCAGTGTGGGTACTACTGGCCTACCATCCACCAAGATGCTCATGATTTCGCAAAGTCATGTGATCGTTGCCAAAGAGAAGGAGGGATTTCAAAGAGGCAAGAGCTTTCTATGAATCCCATATTGGTAATAGAGT
Organism: Solanum lignicaule; assembly: GCA_029582545.1. Classification (NCBI taxonomy): domain Eukaryota; kingdom Viridiplantae; phylum Streptophyta; class Magnoliopsida; order Solanales; family Solanaceae; genus Solanum; species Solanum lignicaule. The sequence goes on along the minus strand of JAJOOF010007120.1, from coordinate 6,054 downwards.
TGTTTGATGTATGGGGCATTGATTTTATAGGTCCATTTGTGAGTTCACATGGGCTGAAGTATATTCTTATTGCGGTTGATTATGTATCAAAGTGGGTGGAAGCAGTTGCGCTCCTCAACAATGAAGGTAAAAGTGTCACCGCATTTTTGAAAAAGAATATTTTCTCCAGATTTGGTACACCAAGGGCAATAGTCAGTGATGGAGGTTCCCACTTTTGTAATAAATTGTTCAAGGCACTACTTGAGAAATATGGTGTCCGCCACAATGTGGCCACTCCGTACCACCCGCAGACTAGTGGGCAAGTTGAAGTGTCCAACAGAGAGATTAAACAGATATTGAAGAAGACTGTGAATGTTAACAGAACGGATTGGTCAAGGAAGCTTGATGATGCTCTATGGGCCTATCGCACTGCCTACAAGACTCCCATAGGGATATCTCCTTACCAACTTGTGTATGGGAAGTCTTGTCATTTACCAGTGGAGCTAAAGCACAAGGCAATATGGGCAATGAAGAAACTAAATTTGGATTGGGGCGCCGCATCTACTCAGAGAATGAATGACTTGGAAATGCTTGATGAGTTTCGCCTAAAAGCTTATGAAAGTTAAGCCTTGTACAAAAAGAAGATGAAGAGGTACCATGATCAAAAAATTGAAAAGCGAGAATTTGTGGTTGGTGATCTTGTGCTTCTATTCAACTCTAGGTTGCGCTTGTTTCCAGGCAAACTCAAGTCCAAATGGACTGGACCATTTTTGCTCACAAAAGTGCTCCCCCATGGAGCGGTTGAGCTTAAGAATAGGGAAGGAACAAGGTTCATGGTAAATGGGCAAAGGATCAAGATCTATCTGGGAAATGCTGTGCAAGAAGTGATCGAGGCCTACCATCTTGATAAAGCCTGAGTAATCAAGAGACCGGCGTCGTGCCGCGACGTTAAATCAAGTGCTGCTTGGGAGGCAACCCAAGATGTATAATCTAGCCAACGATAGGCTTTTGTTTCCAGCTAGCAGTTCTGTGTTTTAGTTGATTCTCTGTATTAATTTAGATAGGTGTTTAAGTTTTAGTTTTTTTTAGTGTTGGCTAGAAAAAGAATAGCCTAATGGTTTCTACATGTGCAGGGCCGAAACGATAAATCTGCAGAAAAAGGTCTGGTGCAAAGGTCTACGGGCCCCATTGACGGTCCGTGGTTCAATCCATGGACCGTAAATGGTGTCCGTAGATCCCAGGTATGTTCTGAAAATTTTCAAGTATAATATCATCAACGGTTCCAATCTACGGACCGTCAACTGACCCACAGACCGTAGACGGGGTCTCGTGGGTCCAAACCCTAAGGCTGCCTGACCCGACCCGGACCCCCTATTAAAAAACCCCCATTTTTTTAAATCATTCCACTTCCCTCCATTTAATCCCAAAACCGTTTCATAGCCTCCCAAACTCCTTAAATCACTCAATAATCACCCCATCACTCCCCAAATTAATCTTCCTTTCCTTTTTTTAAACCCCTAAACTCCCTTTCCTCTACAAAAATTCCCACAAGGTCCGGTGTTCGGGTTAGTATTCAAGAAGTAATTCTTTGGTCTTGCAAAGCCTAGTGTCGTCACACAATCACCCCACTCCTTATTGCTTGTAAGGTAATAGACTTTCCCCTCACTTGGAATTTCAATTCATAGATTGAATATAGAATGTCGGGAGTCGGGTCTTGACCCTGGGTAATTGTTAGATAAAATCCCATGCTAAAATTGGAAATTACAATGCCCTTGGAACGATAGATAGTGATTGTGTTGCCATGTCAAACATGAGTATTAGTCTAAATGTCAGTTTCGACTTAGGGTTCCAAATTTTGTCTTAAATATTTGTTAAAATGATCATTCGGAATCCTAAGAATGAAGAACTAGCATAGTTGAATGTTGAAATGCATGATTAGACTTAGATAATGGTGAAACATAAGGTCAAATATGTATGATCAAAAGTAAATAATGGCTGAAATCTGGCACAGATGGCATCCACGATACCCCGTCTACGGAACGTAGATCTATCTACGGACCGCAGATGAGGTTCGTGACTAGATGCATTTGAAAATTTTCACAAAGTGTGAAACCACGGATGTGGACTACGGTCCGTAGATCAATCTACGGACCGTTCTGCACATCCGTGGTTTCCATCTACAACCAATATTGTTGGCCCTCTGATCCACTGAAGGGTTCCACGGACCGTAGATCAGTGTATGGACCGTAGGTATCTTCCGTGGATGACCTCTGTAGCTTTTGTCTGAAATTTTCATGGGACGTTGTCACTGTTCGTTTATAGTTCTAATATCGCCTCTACCGGTACGATGGCACCCAAGAATCTAGTCACATACTCAAAACAGGGTAGGTCAAAATATGTTGCCCCTAGCTTCAGGTTAATCGATGAGGACACGGACACGGAAAAGGATCCAGCATACGGTCCTCCCAACACACGGACTTCTCCCACTGTACCCCGAGTCACCAGAGGCACCCCAGAAGGTGTTTCCCGACATAGTCACTATCTCCCAGTCTGATGAGGAGCACACACTGATCGGATCACCAACTGGGGCTGCTTCCAGTTCAGAGGAGGGGTCTATGTCGGGATCCGAGTCTGCCCAGGCTTCGGGCACTGAGTCGAGCAATGCTGCAGGCCATGCTTCAGGGTCCGAATCTGCCCATACTGCAGGGTCCAGTGCTAAATCAGCCACAGGGTCCGGTGAGAATGATCAAGCAGCCTCGTCTGATGAGGCCACTAGCTCGGAGTCTGTACTTGCACCACGGAATGATGATCCTACTACAATAGCCGGCGAGCTAAATAAATGGTGCGTAGAGAGCCAACTGCAAATTTATCGGGATCCTAAGATGATAAACGACAAACAGAAGATGGCCCGACTTATTACAGAGGAGCGCAGAGTCCTCACGGGGAGCTTGCACACTGTTTCGGACATCCACCGGCTGTTTAACCTTCACAAGTGTGACTGGATGGCTTGAGACCCAGGGACATATAGCGAGGAGATTGTGCGGGAATTCTACGCCTCCTATGCTGCCATTCTCCGAGGTTCGATTTCCAAGCGGTCAAAGCCCCTAGCCCAAGATCCTCTCACTTCCACTTTGGTCCGAGGTTTTTCAGTGGACATATCACCTTCCACCATCAGCCATTTTCTCTATGGTCCTACCACGGGTCACTCTTGGTCTCTAAACACAGCGGAGTTTGATTACAGATGGGACATCGTGTGAAGTGCCACTTTCTAGATGAATGCTGAGTAGCGAGAGGCTGTGATACTATGGTTGGCTAGGTACATTGTTGCAGATGGCGAGCGTGCAGAATGGGTCGCCACTCCACGGTTGGGTATCTGAAAGGCCACATTAAATTTTGTGGCCAAGTTCTTTTGGTTGTTGGTGCGTAACAGGGTGTCGCCTACAAAAGCTGACAACCAACTCACATGGGACAGAGCGGTTATGGTTGCAGCAGTGGTAGCAGGAGTGGATATTGACTTTGCCCGCATATTGCTGGCAGAGATTCACGAGAGGGCCTTCAAGACCTCCACTACTTACCCCTTTCCATGTTTGATTTTTCAATTGTGCAGGGACTCTGGAGTGCCGATCTGGCATTGTGACAGGTTAATCCACCCTACTGGGGCATTAGATATAGGTCTCATTCGAGATGAGGCAAATGTGGAAGCACCTCGCAGAGAGCCCCAGGTTAAGGTACCTCCCTTGGGTGCTGATTTTGCAGACATAGTGGGGCAGGCTCAGAGCGGTGACCCAGTATACCAGATCACACCGATACTGTTCCGGCCTTCTCTTCTTAGGCAGCTAGTATGGCTCCTAGCTCATCCCGGTCCACAACACAGTTGGAGGCTGCTGTTGTCCCATTGGCCAGAGTACAGAAATTAGAGGCTCAGATGGCCACACTGCTACATCACATCCAGCCTTGGATGCAAAAGTCGATAGCTAAGTCCGAGGCCAGAATCGAGCGAAGGATGGAGGGCATGATAGACCGGAAGGTCCAGGCAGTTAATAAACGTCTTGATGCCTTTGAACTGAGAGTCCTTGAGCGATCAACCCCGACCATAGATCTATCCTCTTTTCAGTCCGAGTTAGCCAGTCTCCGGACCAACGTTGATGCCATTCTTGTCACCCCTACAGTTGAGCCTCAGGCCGCACCTACTACACTGGCTGATGATACGGTGCTGGATGCTTTATTCAGTGGGACCGCCGAGGAGGGGCTTGAGCCTACACATGCCAAAGGTAAGAGGCACCGTTCTAAACGCACTGAGGAGGAAAAAGCTCAAAAGAGACAGTGTAGGCAGGAGAAGGAGGCCAGGAAGGCTTCGATGTTAGATGAAGAGTTGCGCCAGCAAGAGGGTGCGTGAAAGTGCTGCAGGGACATCGAGTTCTGCCCTTGTTGTAGAGATCCCGCCTGTTGTGAGTGACGTTGTGAGCACCATTAATGGTGCTATGATGGATGATGTGGGCACTACTGAGAGTGACCCTACTATTGTTCCAACGGGCTCCGGGAAACCGGACCCACCGGCTCGTTCATGATTCTTCGGTGCTGTGCTTATGAAAAATATACCCGTCCAAATTTTGACTTGTGTGCTAGAATTGGTAGGCTAAGACAAGTTGAATATGTTGGCTCTAAGTATGACATGATAATGAATCAACCTGATGGCATGACTTAAGCTGAAACTTGAAATGGGTAATCTGATAATGAAACTATGTGCCAAGTGTGTGTGAGAATAGTTGATTGTTCAAACAGTTTTTGTGCAAAACTAGAACTTACCCGATTAGTCCTGCTAAGACAATTCACTCTAGAAACTATGAGGTGATCATAGGCCCTTATTCTGATAAGTGCACAAATTGCCTAATTGAAGGATCCAACCAAATGAAATAAATGCTCTCTTTGATCCAAATGCTTTGAGCCTAAAAATTAGAGCATTTCTTTCTAAACCCCAAACTCACCTTCCCATAAATCTACTATATTGGCCCTGCTCCCTCCTTGGACATGTGCACCTCGACTTAGGTAAAAAAACCTAAGTTGAGGGTGGCTAATGTAAAAGATAACTTCAATCTTGGCCCTGACCCAACATTGGGTATTGTGCACCTCAACCAATGGAAAATCCATAATTTGAGGGTGTCTATGAAAGAGGAAACCGAAAGAAAAATGGGTGCAAAAAGAGTTTGATGTTGAGAAAAGAGAGGAATGGATGTGACTTGTTGAAAGCTAAAGAATAAGCATAAAATGCAAGACAAAGATAAAAATTAAAAAAAAACAAAAAAAAACAAGATCTACAAAATCTAAAGTCACATCCATGGTTGAAGAAAATCAAGGGAAAGAAGGTAAAACGGTGGGATGACAAAAATAGGGCAGAAAGAGGTTGAAAGCCTAGTGTAATGTCAAGGAGGGCAGAAAGTCACTAAGAAGTACACAAATGTACAACACCTGACCCTGAGCCTACGTTACAAGCCAAGAAAGTCCTATAGTGATCCTAGAGTCTAATTTGGGGAGTCTAAGCAGTGAAAATAAGGGCAGGCCTATGGTATTGAGTACTAACTGTACTTGAAGTTGTTTCTGAGTGTGAGTGTTGAATGAATCTTTGTACTCAAAGTCATAGTCATTGTGTGAAAGAAAAGGGATTTCGTTTGAAGTAAGGGCACTAGTTGCATTGTATAAAAGTTGGTAAAATAGTGTATGTTGTGTGTTGGTTGGTCGATCATTGTCATGGTTTGATCCACATGAATTAGCTTATCGAATCGAAGAGAACAAATTTTGCACTCGGAAAGTGAGTGGGGTAGAGAGCCATATGATTTCTTATGCTTGAAATGCTTGCTTCAATACAAGTGTCGTTTAAAGTCTTAGTGCGTCGCTTGAGGACAAACAACGAATTTAAGTTAAGGGTATTAATATACCGTGAGTTTACGGTATTTCTAATACATTTCACTTACAAGTTGTGTGTGTCTAGGGCCTTTTTGTATAGGTTCTTATGTGTTTTTATCATATTTGGCAGGAAAGATGATCAGGCGCGGAAATAAAGAGATAGTTGAAAGAAAT
>JAJOOF010007119.1:0-37069 GCA_029582545.1 Solanum lignicaule | reverse complement strand
ATGAACTTGATCAGGTCCACAAACTTGAAGTTGCATGTTAAATTCTCCAAGAAAGTAGGGGTTACCTCTAGGTGTGTATATTAATGCAAATAGAATTGTGCTACAGAAAATTTAATCAGGTACACTAATAGTTGATTTAGTAGAAATGACAATAGTTCTCAGTTTCTCTGTACAGCCCACTGAATCATATCAAAAATCTACAAGCTTTATTTTTTATCTAAAAGAATTAATGTGGACAGTTTCTGGAAAACTGTCAACTAATAAAAACTGAAGTTAGATGCAACTGAATTTTAAATCCATTTTAGTATACAATTGAATTTCAAAGATAAAAAAACCATACAGAAAACAAGAATGAGACAGCATATAAAACGCCAAAAACAAATTGAACTTTATAGAATTCAATGAAAGGAAGCTTAAGTATTTGGCTGAGAGAAGGATAAGAAAAACTAATTGTTTCTCGCAGCTCTGCACTCTAGATAATTAACTGTGTTTCTCGCTGCTCTGCTCTGCACTCTAGATTACTTAGCTAACCTAGCTATTAATCAAACATATATACAAGAATTCAATGAATTTGGCGAGTTACCAATAGCAGACAAACACATTATAAATATGGACAAAACACAGATTCCATCCAGCAGAATAAGAACATGCCAAATTAGACAACATCAAGATACAAGTTCAGACATATAGACAAAAAAAAAAGGAAGGGGAGCAGCAAAGCAATTTACATAGAAGTATGCCCTCAGAAAGGGATCATTACAATTGATAAAATAAAGTTTTTCCTAATCTACGTTAGCACACAAAAACTTTCACAAAAAGACAGGGTACATCATCATCTGTAACATTCAAGCATGTAGCAATAAATTATGTCCCACTTTGGATTTTATCTATTTTTTATTACGTAACTCGAATCTTCCAATTCTAAAATTGTAATAATTCAATAACCAAAAATGGAACCTGACAAAGACTAACATAAAACTACTTGATCTGCCTCAAATGAGCGCAATTTTTGTACAAAAACTAATCGAAAAAATGTTGACAGATACAAAATTGCAGCTCCAAGTACAATAGAGTAACAATAAGAAGAAAAAACTAATCAGATGTGATATATGTGACTAAGGCTATAGACTGCTTCACAAACAATTGCTTTCTACTATAGGAACATGTTGCTCTCTTACTAAATTTCATGTCATTTCCCTATAAAATTCAGTCAAACACATACTAAACAGTAATAGATAATGTGTTGAACCTTGGCACATATAGAAGTTCAACACAAAATTGGTTGTATTTGGTAAAGAAACTTTTGGCTGGATGAGAACAAAGACCATATACATTAATTCTGATCATACATAAAAAAAGCTATGATCTTCATGTTTGATCTGAAAGATTTATTCTCGATTACAATATTAGGGGATAAAGAATGATTGAATACAAGAATTAGATAACATATAAAGCGCCAATAACAAATTGAACATGATGGAATACAAAGAGGTGGGTTAAAGGATTTGACAGACATAAGGAGAAGAAACACTTACAGTTCTTGTAGCTCTGTACAATCCATTTATTCTATATTGATAAGAACTCTGTCGATTCATATAAACTATCTTTCATATAGAATAATCAATAAGTACAACGCACAAAAGATTGTATTTTAGTAAAAACAATATCTAACGGGATGAGAAACAGAGAACAACTCCATCAATCTTAATCATACCTAAGATATATTCTTGATGAGTCCAGGGACAATCTTAGTAGATAAATAATGATCAATGTTTCCTCTAAACATTATAACGTCACATCCAATTTCATATAAAATTGAATTCCAGATACAAAAACAACTTTCAGACAAAGATAAAATCGTCACACCAGTTCCACTTAGAATTGAATTCCAGAATGCCAAAAACAAATTAAACTTGATAGAATACAAAGAGGTCAAATAATTTACCAGAGAGAAGAGAACAATCACTTACTATTGATTTTGTAGAAGAGGAAGTTCTGATCAATTGCTCTGTAGATTCAAAGCTTACTCTGCTTGAAAAAATGAAGAACAAGAACCTCTCTGTAGATTCAAAGCTTACTCTGCTTGAAAAAGTGAAGAAGAGGAACCTCTCTGTAGATTCACAACTATCTTATTTTCTCTTACGAATGAAGAAAACTGAAACCTAGTGATGAGCCGCCGTGGATCTAATGAGAAACGTACGTAGGGCTTCTCTCAGATTGTTTCTCAAATAAAACCGAGGGAAAAATACGCGGCTTTTTTTTTTTGTTTAAGTTATTATTTGTAAATTTAATATTTAACCCAAATATAATTATTCTTCAATAAAAACAAAAAAATAATATATATATAAATATATATACTAGTAATTTGTTTTAACGACCGGAAAATAATTTTAGAACGACTAATATTTATCCTCTCGCTTATAATATATTAAAAACTAACTCTAACGACCAAAAAAATTATTTTGTCGTTAGGAATACACTTTTTACGACCACATCTATGTCCCTTCGTTAAGAAATGGTCGTTAAAAAGCACTTTTCTTGTAGTGTCATACACAAGAAACCTAAACCTTTAACAAATTATTTCATCACATAAGGACCATAACCGAAGACAACCCCTAAGTCATACTTGTGCAATGTGCAAGTAGCATCCCATACTATTACTCACAGTAAGTACTCCTTTGAAGTCACCATAGGCCAGGCACATTCAAATACAATAAGTCATAATAAGGAAGTAACTCATAATACAATCCAAGTATAACATGCATCATTACATTAGACATTCAAGTCGACATTATTTTTTAGCTTCATTTAGAGTACTTTCATTCATTAGTCATTAAGACTTAGAGAACTCACTATAGCCCTCTTGAAGCCTACTCATGCCACACTTCATAGAACTCCTCGAGAAACTATAATGCACATCTCACATGATGGGAATAAACATTTAACCGACATAGACCATGAGAGCTAGATCATGGAATCCGATGTACTGTCCCACATCATAAGGGTTGGTCTACTTGCCTAAGGTAAATAGGTATTTAGCTTAAGTGGATCCACTAGCTAGACCTATGTGGGCACATAGTTAAGGGACAAGGAGATTGCTACTAGATACGCCGCCTCAACTCATGTGAGGGCATCCATCTTAAGAGATTGCTATTAGAAACCCCGCCTCAACTCACGTGAGGGCTTCCATCTCATTCAATATCATCTCGGTGCTTAGCCTAAATTCCTATAGAGTATTTTAATATTCATTACATAAAGGGATAAGAGATTGTTACTAGACACCCTGCCTCAACTAACGTGAGGGCATCCATCTCAAACCCAACATTTATTCATTGGATAGCTCACAAATTCAAAGATGAGAATATCCTTTCATATAAGAATCCCATTATCGTTCATTAGTGTAAGATCGAGAATATCCTTTCAATCAACACATCATTATCATTCATTAGAGTACAATTGAGAATAGCCTATCAATAAGTACTTCATCATTAACATTATCATTAAACCTCATTCATTCCTCATTCAAGTGTGTGTGTATGTGACAATAGCCTTCCACATAATCTGCATCATTCACAAGTGTTAATAGAGAGATAACATTCAATCCTAACACAATTATCTTCTAGACATGATCCTCATTTATTCATTTAGATCACACACATGCATCATATCACAATTATACATTAACCTCCACATGTAGGGTACAAGTAATATATCCATCAATTCAATACCACAATATACATAGTAAATAAACACCTCCACCTTTCAAGTGGATCAACATCTAATTCAACAAGTAATTGACCATAACTTGCCCTTCAAGGGTCATACTTCCAAATCACCAACACACCAACAATTCACTCCAATTAGGGCATGGGTAATGATATACTTCAATAATGCAAATCAATTTAGGCAAATTCGATTCACATGCATTCATCAACAACAAACCCACTTCATAAAGGCACAATTTAGGAATTGAGAGAAATCATGGGTTCATAGAGTATTTTCATCATAAATAATCAATTAAATATTAATACAAACATAATTTGTCCTTATAAACCATTTGAAAATGTTTGGTGAAAGAACCCATGAGATTGAGTAAAACCTACGGTTTTTGAGAAACTTAAAACTTTGAAAACTTCTTTGAAATTGACTATAGGGTGAAACAAAGCCCTAGATGAAGGATCACCATACCTTAATAGATGAATTCCAAGAAAATCCACTCAATTAGCCTTCCTCTTCAAGCCCTAAGTCTTCTTCTTCTCTTGGTCTTCAATGGAGTTCTAGAGAGAAGATATTTGGAGAGGGAGGGGTTTTGATTTGGGAATTTGAATAATGAAATCTAGAATAGTATTTTATTGTTTTAATACTCTTAAAATACTTTAATATACTTAAAATACCTAGCCATACACTTAAAACAGTTAACTAACCAATTACCAAAAGACCCCTACACTTTGCTGCAACCTGACAACAAAATAGTGGAGACTCACGTCCTAGACTTATGGACCGTGAGTCCATTCACAGACTGTACTTCTGGTCTGTGGTTTGGGGCTGTGGCTTGGTTTAGGGGCCCTTGACCTACGGTGGACATCCATGGGGTGTGGATGGACCTACGGGGCGTGGACCTCTTCCGTAGGTCACCAAACTTTGGCCAACTTTCCGTTTTGGGGCAGCCTTGGGGGTTAGACTTCGGGTCCTCCTCAAGGACCCCTAGGGTGGTCCTTGGTGAGTCGTACCATGACGTTTAATCCCTAATCCCCTCAAACATGACTCAGGACAACATTTAACCACTCATAACCCAAAACTAACTCAAAACGACACTCGTCAAGCTCTAGTTCAACCTAGTAGAGTTTATGGTCGTTACATTATCCCCCACTTAGGAACATTCGTCCTCGAATGACACTTTAAACAGATTAAGTGGTTAACGACTCAAGACTAGCAGCCCATCAAGCAAGTAACTTTATAAACAATACACAAAACTAGGAGAGAACATCAATTCCACATCAACAAACTCATTATGCATCAAAACTTCACTTTTCTCATTACATTGTAGGCTAATTTCTCCCACTCACATCATGTTCATCATAACATCATTAAACACCTTATGCAATTACTCTCAAAAGCACATTTGGGTATGTTCAACAATTCACCTCATGAAGCATAAAGATAACTCATTCTAAATGTAAATCTACATGAGGAACATAATTCATGAAATCTCATTTTGTCATTTAAACAAGAATTCAATTAGAACATGCATAACATAAGGAGAACATGGAAACTCACAATCACTCATGACTCCAAAACATGAAACAAGCTACAAGGAACTCTTGGTCTCAAGCTTGAATAGGAATAGACGGAAAGAGATAAGGATATCAAAACTCTCACAACCTTACTATCCCCCACTTAGGAGAAAACCCCACTAAGGCTATCATGAAACAACAAAGGAACCTCAATAAAATATTACACTATAAAGAACCATCAACATACTAGAGCTTTTAAACTAGGAAGGTCCTCATTAAGCAATTCTTGCTCAGAACAACTTTACCAATACCACTCAAGGTCTCATATGAGAGTCTACCACACCGGGTCTAAACTCCTCAAACTCATTACACCTCATAAGGTGAGAATCAAGCAAGCTTAACTCATGAACATCAAGGACACTCAACCACCTTGCCATCTAAGCACATTATATCTCCTCCCTAAGGGTTAAGCCTATACAAACTCTCTACAACATCACTTCTTTCAATTCCAATGTCGAAGCAAAATATCACTAAACCGTCACACTCATCACACAAGGATGATTCCAACAGAAGGTGAATTACACTTATACCCTCTTTTAAGGATTCTACTCACTCAACACATCAAAACATTTCTAAAACACCTCATTTCAGCAACTCTTTCAACATACCTCAAAACTCATCATGACCTTCTACCAATAACACACATAACCATAAAGAGACCCATCATGCTAAAGACAACATCACCATCTATCACCTCAAATCCAACAAGTCACATAGCCACAATTGACATCAATATTCACTTTTTTCTCCCTAGATCCTTGAAGCATTAGCCCTTCTAGTAGTCACATCTTCAAGACCACCGGACAAGGAATAAGAGAAAGAACTTATGGACTCAAACTCTATGGCACGACTTAAAGAATAATGAAAGAAGTGTAACTTTCTAACGTCCTATGGCCTCTTGCTCATAGATGTATCGCGACTCACACCGATGAACAAGACTCTACTAGACGTGGCTTGTGAGACATCAACCTAAAAACCATTCCCAAAACCTTGTGCTCTGATACCATGTTTATCATGACCCAAGGCTAGCCCCTAGATGCGACACGGCATACTCAACCCCAAAGGGTCTTATACAAGCCTCATAGCTCATTCATTTCATAGGTAATAGAAATAATATGGAATTTAAAACTTTTTATTCCAAAACCATACAATCTATCATTCAAAAACATTTAAATGCAAGCGGAAGTCTATATCTCACATGGCCATCTTAGACACAATCTTGAATAAAATAGGGCCACTGTCCATTACAATAGAAATCTAAAGTAGTCTATTACATGAAAAGAAAGAAAATTCTAAAAAGACATTTGTCCTCAATCTATGAGGATGTACCACTTGATCTTGAAAGAATAGCAATCCAAGCACTTCAATCTAGATAGAAGCAATCACTTACCAGAACCTACACATGTAGTAAAAACATAGAAGATGGGTTAGCACACAAAAATGTACTAAGTATGATGACCATGCAAAAACATGGTTTAAAAGAGGACATTTTGGTTAGAAACCATGCATGATGCCACTCTTTTTAGAAATATCATCAACAATTGCATAAGAGACATCAAATACAAATAGAATCATCGTACAAGTCATAACATCACATTGAACAATATCAACATGTAACTCTTTACCTTCGCATTTAGCCTTCACCTCAAGTAACCCTCATGCTATACCTTGTGCAATGTATGGATAGCGTCCCATACCACCATCCACACCAAGGTGCCATATTAAGGTCACCAAAAGTAAACTTCGCGTTCAACCTTTCCATTTTCAATAATACTCATACATAAGAGACCTAAACCTTTAACAAGTTATTTCATCACATAATGACCATCACCTAAGACAACCCCTAAGTCATAATTGTGCAATGTGCAAGTAGCATCCCATAGTACTACTCATACTAAGTACTCCTTTGAAGTCACAATAGGCAAGGCACATTCAAATACAATAAGTCATAACAAGGAAGTAACTCATAATACAATCCAAGTATTGATGTTTGCGTAATCAAGACACAACTTCCAATGCAAGTGTCTACGATCGTACAATAGTAAAGTAACCCAACCAAGGGTTGGGGTCGAATACCAAGGGAGTGGTTTTGAGAATTAATAGAAAAATAAAATTTAGTTCTAATTAGTCATAGCTAAAAACATTATTTAGTATAAACATGTTAAATCTAAGGGGTGACACAAGAGTGTCAATTAACAATGGTGGTTTGTAACAAGTAAGCAAAAATGCAAAGAGTACTAATCAAGGAGAGAGAGTTATTGCGATGTGATAGGAATACAGGATAGACTAAACTTTGGATACATGCTTTTGATAATAAATCTGTTGAGTATTTGTGACTAGGCTCGACTATAGTGGGGGTAAATTCTCTCTCGAGCAACTTACCTCGAATCAAATGGGTTCCTCTCGGACACCCACTTGCCGCATAAAGAACAGCCTCCGCCTTAGCCCACTCACTCTCTCGAACTGAGTGTGTGGGAGAAGGACTAAGGTTCACTCTCTCGAGCTGAAACTCATGTCGACCCACTCCCTCCGGCCATCAATTTAGTAGTCTTAGTTTTACGACCTCTCTCTCGAGCAAGATGAAAACACAAAGGTGAAATCGTATTTGCAACTATGATTTCAGTAAGTTCCACCACAAATACTAAACGAAATCACATTTACACAACAAATTAACCATCAACAAGCAAGACCCAACTGATAATCTAACCCATATTCAAAAAATCACACCCCAAGAATTGGGGTTTTAGCTAGATATGTAAAATAGATAGAAATTTATACCAAAATGAGTTTGCATTCAAATGTGTATGAAGATTTAAGTCTTAAACCAAGCAAAGAGTGAAGGATCAACAAGACCTAAGTCCAAATTCTTGGAGTTGAAACACTTTGAATCTTCAAGTTCTTCAAAACGCTCTCCTTACTTAGAATTAAAATTCTATGTTAAAAATTTCTATATTAAAAATCTGATATTAAGCTATAACTCTCAACGAGTATTTATAGTTTTCAAAATTTTGTGTTGCAGCGGATCATTTAGCGTCGTTAGTCGAGATCGCCGATCAACTCGGCGATCCGCCCTTTGGTAGGTTTCATTGCCATTTTGCTCTATCCTTCAGCATCCTTGTGTTTTGGATAATTGGGTGACATAGTACTGCTTCGCGGAACTGCTCAGCAACACGCCGACCGCTCCTTTTCACCACCGATCTGATCCTTTCCTTCAAGGCTCAGCTCACTGGAGCAAAAGGTGAGGATGGGATCTGTTGGCGATACGCCGAATGGGTTCGGCGATCCTCAAGACTTCACTTCTTCGTTCTTTCAGCTGCCTCTGTCCATTTATCGCTTGATTGTGTCCATGCTTAGTCTCCAAGCCTATATACCTGAAACTTAAGGTATTTTATTAGTTTTCAAGACAAAATATGCATTTGAGTACACTAATCCTATCAAAATATGGCCCTACATAAGTCTAAATTGTGGACTCATCAACACCCCCAACTTAAAAGTTTGCTTGTCCTCAAGCAAACTCAAGTTTAGCTGCTCAAAAAGGATGTCTCGAATAGTGCTACACAAGATTCAATCATGAATGCCCACAACAAGAATCAATTTACTTAAGCAAAGATCAAATGTGCACTCAAAGATTCAAGTTGTGACTCACCAGTATCAAAGAATCTCATGCTCACAATACTTACTTCAAATGCAGGTTCAAGCTCAACCAAAGTGTTCAAATGCCCTCACACAAAGAATGATTCCATATTCACACATAATGGTTTAATCATTTAAAGTTTCAAAATCAAATGCAACGCTCACTCTCACAAAGAAGAACACAATGTATGCTTTCACCTATAGGTAAGCCCGTATTTTCCACTTGACATTTGTTTTAGCTCACTCAATATCAAAAAGGATTTTCCAAGGCTTGTAATGGGGTTGAGTGCAAAGGTATGGTCATTTAGACTCAATGAATTTTATCCTCATGAAATGTGGTGTTCCCAACACTTCATTTCCCTTTCCTTCATCATTCTCTTTAGTGCTCATAGTCATCCTATTATTCACTTCCCATGGATTGTTTAGGTACCCCATTTATTTTGTACTTTTATTCCATAACTATCTTTTTTTTTCTTTTTTTTTACTTTTACACGATGGGGTTCCATTTTTCTCAAAACCATGGGTAAGAGGGACTTTCTTGCACTTCTTGATTTGCCTTCTCTTTTCACCACACCCCCAACTTAGGCTTTTGGCCTAAGTTGGCTATTCAAACTAACCACAACTTCATGAGGATTATGGGTGATGGATAAAGAAAGAAGTCTAGTTTTCATCAAGTTTCTTCCAAAGAAAGGTAAGGTTCAATGGGGGTTCAAGAGAGGTTCACACACTCACAAGGTAGGTCACAAAAGAGGTATATGTCAAATTGGCTCACACTCTTCGACAATGCCTAAGATCATATCAAGAGATAGACTTACTTAGTCGACCGGACCAACGGGGCAAATTCTAGGATCTAACATGCATGGTTTAAGGTAACCTCTAGGCATTGACACTTCAATCAAACAAGACTCCACACTTTCGCTAGTGTGCTACGGAGAGAATCAATTTGATACATAGCTAATCATAATGAGGTGCAAAGTGTTTATATATTGTCTATGCAACTTCATTTGGCCTCATCGTAGCCACACATTCATGTTTGTTCCATTGAGAGCACTATTTAAGTCATCGGTATTGATCGAAACCGAGACTCAAATTTTGCAAATGAACAGCCACATTTAACACAAGAGAGGTGGCAAATGTTTTTGGATAGGTCAAAATCATTTTGCAATTTAAAATAAAAGGAGCCATAAGCTCAAATATCTACAAAAAGCAGTACAAAACATCATTTTAAAACATAACAACCCAAATATATACACCAAAAACACCATTCACTAATAGCACAGAAAAGGTGAGCCTCACCCCACCACAATTAAAAAGTATTTGTCCTCTAATGCAAATGTCAAAAAATCCAAAAGTCATAATAAAGTAAGACAGAGAGGGACGTAAACAAAAGGAGCATGTCTATGTCGTCTCTCCATCTGTCTGGGAATTAGTGCCCGATACTTCATTCTGATCCTGGGTACCAATCCCCGGAGTTACCTTGGAAGATCCGGCAGTCTCGGACTTACTGAGATTGTCCAAAGCTGCCAAAAAGGAAAGGACAACTGTGTAGAGTCCTCGAGCCCATGAAGGGATAGAGTGATCTCGTGGGTTAGTCTTCCTATTAGCACTGAGCTTCTTGCCGTTTCCTTTGTTTCCAGGTGGATGTTCTTGCTTTCCCTCCTTGGGAGGATTCGACCTTCTGCTCTTTGATTGGAAATCACGTGCTCGTATCAGTCGAGGTGGCATGATTCTCCCTGCAACTTTAGGTCTAGCCATGTCTGCAAAGATTTAAGGTAAAGTTAGAAAATATTCGACAGACAAAACAAGGAAAATCAGCTGCAGGCAGACTTGCTAATCCTTTTGGTAAGCAAAGGTTTGTTCGCCGAAGATTTCAGTGCAGTGGGGGTTCAAGGGATGCAGACAAAGGGCGAACAAAAAGACTTTCAGTGATTCGCCGAGTGCATTTGGCGACCTCATGGTTCTCGTTGAAAGCTTCAGAAATCAACAAAACATACATCATAATATCAAAGGCGAGGTGAGGTAATTAGGTGAATCGCTGAGTAGTTCAGCGAGTTCGACCCATCTCGCTAATATGACTCGTTTTGCTCATTTTTAACCCATCTTCTCGAAATCAGCCCTGCAACCCCCCCCTCCCCGAAAACATAATTTAAGCACATACAACACAAAGTCGAATAAGACCCAAGACAAACAAGCATTACCCATCATGAATTAACTCAACTTAACGCATTAGAACATGGGATTTCAACATGCTAGGCAAAACAAGCAAGATTATCGAATAGAAATAGGTAACTAAGCAATCCAATCCTACCAGAGAGGCCCAACAAGATTTGACAAGATAAGACTATTGCAAAAGAGATAGAAATTTATACCAAAATGAGTTTACATTCATATGGGTATGAAGATTTTACTCTTAAAACAAGCAAAGAGTGAATGATCCACAAGACCCAAGTAAAAATTCTTGGAGTTGAAACACTTTGAATATTCAAGTTCTTCAAAACCCTCTCCTCACTTAGAACTCAAAATTGTATGTTAAAAAATTTAATATTAAAAATATGATATTAAGCAACAACTCTCAACGAGTATTTATAGTTTTAAAAATTTAGTGTTGCATCGGATCATTTGGCGTCGTTAGTCGAGATCGCCGATCAACTCGGTGATCCGCCCTTTGGTAGGTTTCATCTCTGTCTTGCTCTATCATTCAGCATCCTCATTTTTTGGATCATTGGGCGACATAGTACTGCTTCACGGAATTGCTCGGCGACACGCCGACTGCTCTTTTTCACTGCCGATTTGATCCTTTCTTTCAGGGCTCAGCTCACTAGAACAAAAGGCGAGGATGGCACGAGTTGTCGATATGCCGAATCGGTTCGGCGATCCTCCGGTCTTCACTTCTTCGTTCTTTCAGTTGCCTTTGTCCCTTTTTCATTTGATTTTGTCCATGCTTCATTTCCAAGCCTATATACCTTAAACTTAAGGTACTTTATAAGTTTTCGAGACAAAATATGCATTTGAGGACACTAATCCTATCAAAATATGGCCCTAAATGAGTCCAAATTGTGGACTAATCAAGCATGCATCATTACATTAAACATTCAAGTCGACATTCTTTATTAGCTTCATTAAGAGGACTTTCATTCGTTAGTCATTAAGACTTAGAGAACTCACTACAGCCCTCTTAAAGCCTACTCGTGCCATGTATGGATAGCATACTATACTACTACCCATACTTCATAGAACTCCTCAAGAAACTCTAATGCACATCTCACATGATGGGAATAAGCATTTAACCGAGATAGACCATGAGAGCTAGATCATGGAATCCGATGAACTGTCCCACATCGTAAGGGTTGGTCTACTTGCCTAAGGTAAATCAATATTTAGCTTAAGTGGATCCACTAGCTATACCTATGTGGGCACATAGTTATGGGACAAGGAGATTGCTACTAGATACCCCGCATCAACTCACGTGAGGGCATCCATCTCAAGAGATTGCTACTAGAAACCTCGCCTCAACTCACGTGAGGGATTCCATCTCATTCTATATCCTCATGGTGCTTAGCCTACATTCCCATAGAGTATTGTAACATTCATTACATTAAGGGATAAGAGATTGTTATTAGACACCCCGTCTCAACTCATATGAGGGCATCCATCTTAAACCCAACATTCATTCATTCGATAGTTCCTAGATTCAAATATAAGAATAGACTTTCATCTAAGAATCCCATTATCGTTCATTAGTGTAAGATCGAGAATATCCTTTCAATCAACACATCATTATCATTCATTAGAGTACAATTGAGAATAGCCTTTCAATAAGTACTTCATCATTAACATTATCATTGAACCTCATTCATTCCTCATTCAAGTGTGTGTATGTGAGAATAGCCTTTCACATAATCATCATCATTCACAAGTGTTAATACAAAGATAACATTCAATCCTAACACAATTAGCTTCTAGACATGATCCTCATTCATTCATTTAGATCACACACATGCATCATATCACAATTATACATTAACCGCCACATGTAGGGTACAACGAATATATCCATAAACTTAATACCACAATATACATAGTAAATAAACACCTCCACCTTTCAAGTGGATCAACATCTAATTCACAATTCTAATTCAATAAGTAATTGATCATAACTTGCCTTTCAGAGGTCATACTTCCAAATCACCAACACACAAAAAATTCACTACAATTAGGGCATGGGCAATGATATAATTCAATAATATAAAGCAATTTATTTAAATTTGATTCACATGCATTCATCAACAACAAACCCAATTAATAAAGGCACAATTTAGGAATTGAGAGAAATCATGGGTTCATAGAGTATTTTCATCATAAATCATCGATTAAACATTAATACAATCATAATTTGTCCTTAGAAACCATTTGAAAATGTTTGGTGAAAGAACCCATGAGATTGAGTAAAACCTACGGTTTTTGAGAAACTTGAAAACTTTGAAAACTTCTTTGAAATTGACTATAGGGTGAAACAAAGCCCTAGATGAAGGATCACCATACCTTAATAGATGAATTCCTAGAAAATCCACTCAATTAGCCTTCCTCTTCAAGCCCTAAGTCTTCTTCTTCTCTTGGTCTTCAATGGAGTTCTAGAGAGAAGATATTTGGAGAGGGAGGGGTTTTGATTTGGGAATTTGAATAATGAAATCTAGAATAGTATTTTATTGTTTTAATACTCTTAAAATACTTTAATATACTTAAAATACCTAGCCATACACTTAAAACAGTTAACTAACCAATTACCAAAAGACCCCTACACTTTGCTGCAACCTGACAACAAAATAGTGGAGACTCACGTCCTAGACTTACGGACCGTGAGTCCATTCACAGACTATACTTCTGGTCTGTGGTTTGGGGCTGTGGCTTGGTTTAGGGGCCCTTGACCTACGGAGGCCATCCACGGGGCGTGGACCCCTTCCGTAGGTCACCAAACTTTGGCCAACTTTCTGTTTTGGGGCAGCCTTGGTGGTTAGTCTTAGGGTCCTCATCAAGGACCCCTAGGGTGGTCCTTTGGGAGTCGTACCTCGATGTTTAACCCCTAAACCCCACAACCATGACTCGGGACAACATTTAACCACTCATAACCCAAAACTAACTTAAAACGACACTCGTCAAGCTCTAGTTCAATCTACTAGATTTTAGGGTCATTACAATATATGGCTAATTAACTAAATAACTGACCTCCCTTAACCCCTAATTAATGAACTAATCAATTCCCAAACCCCCTACTTAAAACTAAAATGTCAAAACCTGACAGCATCTACGCCCACCCATCCACGGACCGTGGATTGGTCTACTGGCCGTCCTGTGGTCTCATGGATTGGACCTGAGGCTTGTCTTGGCAGGCCTAAACAGGCCTTGACCTACGCCCATGACCTACGGGGCGCGGGCTCATCTATTGGCCGTAGAGGGCCATCCGTAGGTCACACATTTTGACAGATTTTTGGGACTGTTTTGGGGTCCTCTTAAAGGACCCCTTGGGTGGTCCTTAGGGGTTCGTACCCGGACATGTAACCCCTAAAACCCCTATTCTAAGTACGGAAACCATTTCTTTTGATTTTATTCCTCATACGACACTCCAAAACTCTTATGAAAGGCTCTAGAACTCACTAAATTTTGTGGTGTTACAGGTTATGGCTAGAAAAATAATAAAAAAAAGCGGTTACATTAGACACAGAGTCAGATGGAGACTCCCTTAATCCACCTCCTGTAAAGTAATATAAGGGCATTACTATAAATGAGCTGTTTGAGGCCACTCCGCAAGCATCTACCCAAGAGAGGGTACTGTCCTAAAAGAGGTTTGTAAGGAAAAGCTTAGATATACAGTCCAAATGAGGGCATCCCTTCTCCACACAATCACCTACTTCCAGAGGTATCCTGGTTATCGCTCCAAGAGCCCTCAATAGGCTCAAAGATGCTGGAGAAGAAACCATTTCAGAGGAGCGTAGGCTCTCCACAGATGTAGTTATGAGTGAGTACCCATCCATTTGGTATACCATTCAATTCCACAGGTTTGAGAGGTTCACAACAAAAAAAAGCCTGATATTCCTTCTTGGGTTCTAGAATTCTATGCATCATATGCTTAGGCCCTACCAAAGAAGCAAAAGAGTACAGTTTGGAAGCCGCTTGAAGAAGTGGAAGTACGCGGCAAGAAAGTACAATGCAATGCTGGGGAAATTAAAACTACACGGGCGGTACCGGTATTTCAGTTGGATATGTATTCACTCCGATGAGACATGACTTGAACTCTCTGAAAGGTTGGTTGGCCCAACTTAGTTCTGATTCTTCTCCCTCTTGGATGGCAGATGGTTCCCGGGATTAAGAAGAAGGATTTAAATCTGGTAGCAGGATACTGATTTGGCTTAATCAATAGTAATATCATGCCCTCAAAAAATGAGTCAGTCCTTCGTCATCCCAAAGCGGTCTTGGTGGGAAAGATCAATTACTGAGAGCATATTCATGTGGTAGAGATCATTAACGAGGAGATACTGATGAGGGTGAGACAAAAGTACACCTTTCTCCCATTCTCATTACTTATTACACAGTAGTGTGAGAGGGTAGAGTCATTTTTAAGATGGTTACAGATGTGAGGATCACCCCAACCTCTTCCACTGATATCAGGAAGATTGAGGTCGGGTGCTTACATGACAATATGTCTAGGAAAAAGCCATCACCACCGTACAAGACGCCCGTAGTAGATCCTTCTACTCTAGAATCGGAGGCCAGCACACCTGCTCCTTTTGTTGAGCAGGTTAGTATATCATCCTCTTCTACTATGCCTTTTATCCCTACTTCTAATGTATTTGTTGTTGTTGTTGCTGCTATGACACCTACCCCACTCCTATCACCCATCCCCCCTTGACACAGGCTATGATTTATCAAATGGGAAGCCTTGCCCGATCATCAGATGTTAGAGTCGCACGGGTTTAGACTGACATGCCCGGGATCATTGATCAGTTTATTGAGAGAGCCTTATCTTTGTTGAGAGAAAGGGTTAGTAGGTGTGACAGGTTGTTGGAGGGCCGTGGTGTGAGGTTTGATAACCTCACTATGAGACTTGAGGCACAAGAAAAGGCAAAGGGTAGCTTAAGTGCAGTAGACACCACGAGAAAGGATCTTGCTACCATGCGAGTGAGGTGATCCAGTTGCAGTCCATGGACATATCTATGCTATGGGGTGAGGTCCCCTTACCGGAAACACCTACCTCAATGCCACCCCATATGCCTAGTAGTGAGCCTATTCCCAGTGAGGAGCCTGAGACAGCTACAACTGTTTCTATTGGTGATGATGATAATGTTGAGAGGGTCGATGATGAGTTGGCCGAGGAGACAGATAGGGAGGCGTTGAGGAGCGAGGATCATGGGATCGTGCAGACTTTGACAAATATGTAGGAGATCAGTGAGGAGGTCATTTTTCATATGGCCCTGGAGAGATCCCATCGGGAGACTTCAGCGGTCGGTCCTAGTGGAGGCTCTTCTAATTCCACTAACCCTTCGAGTGTTTGAGACAAACATTGATGCCACAATTGATTCTTCACTACTACCTCTGATGATCCTATTATCGGGAATTGATGCCCCAGATGATGTTTCCCTTCCCGAGACACCAGATGAGAGTGCTCCACATGCATAGTTGTTGGGGACCCTTTTATCTCATCCTCCCATACTTTTCTTACTATCACATTGAGGACAATGGTTTTCTTATTTTTGGTGGGGTGAGGGCTTTCGAGACAATATTCCCCTTTGAGTGTGTCGCTTTTATCTATTTTGTTCTCTCTTGATTTTGTAACCCATTGGCGTACTTGACCCCGAAGGGATCACATTCAAGCCTTATAGCATGCATGAACATAAAAGAATAGGAAAATAGTGCAAAATTTAAAAGTTTTCTTTACAATCGAAGTTTCTTATAAAATGCAAGAGAATCTATGATACTATGTCTCAAACCATCTATTATACTTGGAATAAAACTCTTGAAAGACAAACTTAGGGATATAGCCCTTACAACCAAAGTGTACAACATAAAAGAAAGACAATAAAGGACAAATGGTTGAGCCCTCGAATACAATGAGTACTCACCAATCTTCTTCTTCTTGATCTCCTACGAACCTAGCCACGAGGATGGAATCCAATATCTCCAAAGCCTACACTTATAGAAAATGTAGAGAGATGGGGTTAGCACAAAAGTACTAAGTATTGAAGCCATGCACAAAACCATTAAAACATGCATAAAAGGGGACATTTCATTTAAAGTCATGCTATATGCCATTTTTGAACATCATCTTTGAAATAGTTGGAGAATGAAACCAATAAGACAACTAACATACATTTCATTATAACATGAGAGATATCATTATTAAAACAAGAATAGTCTCCAACATCAACATAATACATTTCCCAAATTTTCACAATACATAGCCTTCAATCATAAAATAATACAAAGTCAAATACGAAGATCATCTCATCACATAGTAATCATCACAAAAGCAACCCCTACGAAATACTTGCGCAATGTATGGTTCCTATCCCATAATACCAACTCTACTAAGTACTCCTTTGATGTTAGCGTTAGTTATGCACTTCATTCTTAGACTTCAATATAAGCAATAGCCCTAAATAAGGAAATAATCATGTACATTACTTGAATTATAAGGATAGTCATATATAACAACTATCTATTCAACACACATGCATGCATTCAAATCTCACCCTAACACAAAGGAACCATCACATAACATCCTACTAAGTGTACTTGTGCAATGTAAAAGTGATGTCCCATACCCCCACTCCTACTAAGTAAAACTCAATAAGAAGTCATAGTATAGTTCATGTCTCATTCATTATATTTGTTATATAGGGCAAAGTAGTCATAACCGATATAAACCATGTGAGCTACATGGAATCCGGTGTGTGTAATCCCACACCGAAAAAACGTATCCTATTTGCCTAAGGTAGAACTAAATGTGTAGGAATAACGTGTATCCACTTGCTAAAGACCTACGTTGGCACATAGTTATGGTATAGGGAGATTTTTTCTAGAAACCCATCCTCTTGCATTGGCGGAGGAGCTTCCATCTCATGAGTTTACTTTAGATGACCCAACCTCTTGCATTGGCAGAAGGGCCTTTACCTGATTTTCCATATCCACTCGGTACTAAGTACTATTTCACAAATTAGACATATTAGTCTTGAATTGTACTTACATGTGTGAAGGAGTGCTCTACCTATTGTTCAATACAATTCATCAAAATAACTCATAGATTCATTAAAGTAAGAATGTACTTTCAACATAAGAATCATAATTAGTATGTGAGAATAACTTTCACACCAAGATCTTGTGTTCTCATGAGAATGGACTTCCAATCAACACAATAGGATCATCATGGTCATGTACATTTCATTCATAATAATGTGTAAAGGTGCATATGAGAATTATACTTTATATTAACACCATTGATACATCATAATCATGTTTATGCATGGAGTGTGTGTGTGTAATTATCCTTGCAATGACACACAAGAACATGATCATCATTCTAGAAAATTTATTCATTATCAAGTGTAGGGGTAATTGAAGAATGGCCTTTCAACAATACCACAATATACACAATAGTTATAGGACCTTCACTTTCTAAATAAATCATAAGTTCACTCACAATCTTGTCAACATGCACAAACCTTCACAATATGCCCTTCGAGGGTTATAGACCAACTCATCTCAACCATGTAGCAATAGCACATTAGATAAGGAAATACCATGATCCAACAACTCATCAATACCTCAATCTCATCATGGTTGGCACTTTATACTTCAAGTATTCATAAACATACATATAATATCATGATCAAGTCAATTCATGTTTAAAAGGATTATCCTAAACCAATTCGAGTCTACGTGATCTAATCTAAGGCATTACATGAAGAAATTCATCATTCTTGGAGGTTCACCTTTAAACCCTCAATTTGTTTCTTTCATGACACAACCTTAGACTATATCAATTCACCTTAGAAATATTAGGTTAATCAAGTACACATGAAAAGTCACACTTAGATCATGAAATTACATCATAATTAACTCACATTCAATCAATTGGACCAACTTGCAAAACCATCACTTAATGTAAAGAAGAACCATAGCTAGGGTTGGGGGTCTCATGAATTCGTAAAGGATTTTGAGTTAAAGTCATATAAAACCAATCATGCATTCATAAACAAACATCGTTCCACCTTTAAAAGCAACTTTAAAAGGAATCCATGGAGTTGAGTTGAAACCCTAGCTAATTGAGTTTTCTAGAATTGAGTTAAAAGTTTTTGAAAGGGCTCCTTGGGTGATAGCTTCCCAAGGATGAAGAACTCCCTTACCTTAGGTGTAGAATCCTTCCAAATTCGTTTTGAAAAGCTCCTTCCTTCAAGCTTTCCTTGATCTCTTTCTTTTTTCTTCAATGTAGGTTCTACAGAGAAGATTCTTGGAGAGGGAAGTAGTTGGGTTTTGATATGGGGTCTTGGGTTATAGTTATTTAATGAGGTGTTTATGGACTTATATAATTACCATATTAAACCACCCCTAAAGGAAACTAACTAAAAAGGAATTAGTTGGAAATTACTTACGTTGGCCGAGATGTTCGGACAGCTAGAGATGCACACCACGAGACCCCCATCCACGGACCGTGGATGGGACCACTCCCCGTTCTGTGGGGTCGTGGTTTGGGTCTGTGATGAATCCACAAATTGGACTCATTTCGGGCTTTATTTTGATATTAATAGTGTCCTAGAATGCTTATTTTATCTCAATATGTGATGAAAACTCTTAAGTTTGAGGTATTTGAAGTTTTAGCGGAAGAATGGATGCTTAGGCGTAAAACGGAACAAAAAGGCTGAAAAGAACGAAGAAGTTGAAGCCTGAGCTCCGCCAAGCACACTTGGCGAGTCGCCAAAGGCACAGATCCCGCCCTTTGTTCCAGTACGTGAAGCCCTGAAAAAGAGGATAAAAAAGGCGATGAAAAGGGCAGTCGGCACTTCGCCGAATAGTTCTGCGAAGCAGTACTATGCCACCCAATGGTCCAGGATGTGAAGATGCTGAAGGCAAGCACGAAACGGCGATGAGACAGAAGAAGGGCTAGTCACCGAGCCATTCAGCGAACTCGATAATTCGCCGAGCTATTCGACAGCACTAATTTTTGATGGCTATAAATACTAAACTCTTTATTAATTATTTAGTGTGAAACCATTATTATTATTTTTTTACAATAGAATAGTACATTTTTTGGATATTTTTTCTCAAGTTTGGAAGAGGGTTTTTGGGAGACTTGAAGAAAGAAGGATTTCATCTTCCCCAAGTTGGAAGTGGCTCTTCTCCATTCTTCTTCCTTTTCTTAAATCAAGGTTTAATTCCTTATACCCATTTTATTTTAATATCATTTCAGGTATATTTTGTTATTTCTTGATGTGTGGCTAAAAACCCCATTCTTGGGGTGTGATTTAGCAAATATGTGTTGATATTATTATTGGGTCTTGTTTTCTAATAGGTTAGATGTATTTTAATGGTGATTTCACTAGGTGGTTATGGTTTAATTTAATGGTTTTGTAGTTGCAAATACAAAACCACCCATGTGTTTTCGGCTTGCTCGAGAGAGAGGTCACGAAACCAAGACCACTAGACTGATGGCCTAAGGAGTGGGTCGACATGAGGTTTGACCCGAGAGGGTGAGCCCTAGTCCCATATCCTAACACTCAGCTCGAGAGAGTGAGTGGGGTAAGGTGTATGTTGGCCTTCATGCGGCAAATGGGTGTACGAGAGGAACCGATTTAAAACGGGGTAAGTTGCCTGAGAGGGAACTTATTTCCATCTAAAGCTTAGCCTAGTCACTATTATCTTGCAAATTTCCTATGGAAAGCATATACCCAACAATTTGTCTCAACTTGTATTGTTGTCACACCCCCAAAAACTTTTCCCCACACTTGATTTTCTTGTTATTTTTTGTTGTTTTTACTTAATTGTGACAAAACTCCCATTTGATATTTGACACTCTCGTGTCACCCCCTTTAATCCACTATGTTTTCATTCGTTAATGTCTTTAGCTACAACTAGTTAGAGCTAAGTTTTATTTGTCTATTAATTCTCAAAAACACTCCCTTGGGACGACCCCAACCCTTGGTTGGGTTATTATAGTATTGCACGATCGTAGACACTTGAATTGGAAGTTGTGTCATTGATTACGGCAAACATCAAAATGGCACTGCTGCCGGGGACTGGTGTTATTTGAGAATTTTTTGATCAGTAGAGTTTTTGTTCTTCTTAGTTGTAGTTCACTAACTTTACTTTTAGTTTTGTTTTTCATTGAATTGTCCATTTAGATGACCATGGCTGAGCAGAGTAGTGGAAAATTGGTTAAAATGAGCCAAGGAGTCCAAAAGGACTTCACGCTGACCGAACTGGCATCTCAGCTAAACGATTTGGCCACAAAAATCTCAGAGGTGGAAGTCCAATGCAATTGTAGGGGGAGGTACACACCCCCTCATGAGCGGAGGAAGTCTAGAAATGGAGAGAAAAATCGTGTCGAGGACACACTTCAAATCATTCTCCAAAAGGTCACCGATCAAGATCGGGTATTGGAAGAAATGAAGGAGAATATTGAAGTATTGAATCAAATGATTGGATCTCACTCTAGATCAATCCAGTTAATAAGGTCATTCTTGAGTTTTGCAGTGCCTCATCTCCACCCAAATGACATATTGGGGTCACCTAGTGACACTAGAGCTAACCCCAATAATGGAGAGTGAGATAGAACTTATGTCGTGCCACGACGTAAAATTAGGCTCTTCTTGGAAGGCAACCCAAGGTTTTACTGCTTTTAATTATTCTGTTCGATTAATGGTGTGCTGATTTTGTAGGATAAAGTTAGAAAGGTGTTGAAAAGTGCAAGTTGGCATGCCAAGGATCCAGTGAGCGAATCACCGAACCTATCGGCGATTCCGACTTAACCCGCCGTTAGGACCCCAGAATAGGGGATATCCTATAAAACTTGGTGAGGTAAGTATAAATTCGGCGCTTCGCCGAGTTGGTCGGCGATAGGACTAACGTTGCCGAATGACCAAGAACTGAACGGTTATATAAAGGCAAAAGGTCAAATTTTGTTTGAATCTGTCACTTTCCCTCGTTTCAAACTCCTCAGAATCACACCAAAGGTACTTTCTCTTAGATTTTCATCTTTCCATTAGTATTTTAGTTGGTAATTAGTGCTTGGGGTTGAATCTCTTTGTTGCCTAGCATTTCAAAAAGCAATTTGATCAGCATTAAAGGTTAGTCCATGAAACCCCGAATTTATCTTAAAAGTTTTTGCACTCATTTGCAATTGTAGTATCAGGATGATGTGTGTTGGGCATCTCTAATAGAAATAGGTTGATATGCTATGTGTAATTCAAACTTAGTTTCCTGAAATATTTTAATAGTCGAATGCCTTGTTGTTTGTGCTTTAATTCAATTGAGATTTCAATGGGAGCTGCTTGATTGTCGGTATAATGGTTGGGTAACTCCTAGATAGCCTACATTTGTGCTAAATGACAAAATTGCTCAATGAAGGAATGGGTGACGACATTCTTAAGGGTGATCGTAGTTAAATGGCCAAAATTTGGCAGGACAGGAAGAAGTTCGAGTATTTTGGGGTGATGGGAAGAGTGGGTCCTATGTGAATTTTGTGTATGCATGCTTTGATTTCGTTTCCAGGGCTTGTAAGGTCGATTCTAAGAAATAGGTTGAAAAATAGGCACGTTAAATCATTCGGCGAGTTGGGTTGCACTCGCCAAATGATTTGGCAGTTCGCCTACTGTTTTAGATCACCCTTCACTCATGTCCATAGTGCTGAGAGATCTGTAACCTTCAGCGGACACATCCGTGGTTGCCAAAGGTAGTCGGCGACTCACCGACGGGATCGGCGAGTCCTTCTGCAATCAGATTCTCTGTAGTTGTGTTTAGTTTTTCCTAATCTCTTCATCTTTTGCAGCTATGGTACGCACCAATTTAACCGAGCAACCACAGAAAAAGACTAAAGGCATTACAATAACGAAGGAGGATCAAACCCTCCAAAGAGAAAAAAGGATGTCCTCCAACCGGGAGGTAAGGGCAAAGGAAAAAAGTACATCGCTAGGAAGGGCACAAATGTTGAACCAGCTTTTTCTGAGCCGTCGGATGAGCAACCTTTGCTAAATCGGAGGGATGAACTCAAGGCTAGAAATCAGCCCACAGCTACCGGAACCCCTTTAGCTGCCACTCCCTCGACTACCGAATCAGTGCCAACTCCAGCACCACCTCAAGTGGCTCCTGCACTCCCCGTAGCTCCACCTCCACCCAGGTTGCTAAACAAACTAAAAGGTGATGGTTTATGAACCATTATAGAAGAAAAGTTACTATTTATAGAGGGTTTGAAAGGTAAGCATGCTGAGGTGCTTGACATGCTCAGATATCATGAATTCGAACAGTTTACTAGGCCGCGAAGGTCTTACATTCCTTGTTGGGTCCAGGAATTCTACTTAGTCTATGGGGAGTTGGTCTCGAAAAATAAGAAAATAACTAGTGAGTTCTGACCAGTGAAGTCGGATGTGGTTAGAGGCAAGGAGGTGGAGTGTCACAGCGAGCATATTAATGTTGTATTGGGTCAACCGCTGCACTAGGTACTACCCTACTAGGGATTGCCTATTGTTCTGTCCCTAGATGGTCTGAAGGGTTGGTTAGCTCCAATGATCTCTAATATCACCCTGAGGTGGATGGATGAGGGAGCTCCTATTGAGAAGGGAGATATGAACATTGCCTCCCAGTATTGGTTCGGCTTCGTTAGCAGCTCCATCATACCATCCCAGAACGAGTCCATTCTACGTCATCCTAAGGCAGTTTGCCTTGGTTCTATCATGGCCAGGAGGCGGATCGACCTAGGACTGCTAGTTTCACAAGAGATGGCTGTGAGAGCCAAGCAAACACTGACGTCGTTGCCCTTTCTTGTACTAATTACTGAGTTATGCTGACGTGCCGGAGTACCATCGGATCCTGCTAGTGATATAGAGGTCACACCGTCTTCCTCCACCAATATCTGGTGCATGGAGGCCGAATTCACGTGAGAGGAGGTTGACAGAAGAAGAGCAGCCCCAATCAATACTTCCCCAGAGGTCAATGTTGACTCATTATCAGCAGAGACACCTGCGCCCACTACGGCCTCTAAGCCCTCAGGTATACCAGCTCCTTCTTCTTCTTCCTCACTGGTTACAGGTGCCTCCTCATCCCCCCAGCCTGCCAAGATCACCCAGGCCATGATCCTAAATATGGGGTAGTTGGCCTATTCAGCTGATGTGAGAGCTACCAGACTGGAGAAGTCCATTCTAGGGATGATCAACAGGGCCATAGTAGCAGCAGTTACCCCACTTCATAACTGAGTTGATGACCTGACACTGAGATTCATTGCTTGTGAGTTTGAGACGAGGCATAGACTATCATAAGTCTACTGATTTCACTTCACTCATAGAGAGGGCAGATGATGAGGATGTTCCTGGGACCACCGGAGATATACAGAGGGATGGCGCAGCACATGCAGAGACCGATGAGGATTTGATATCAGTGCATGCTGAGGAGACACAGGAGAGCAGAGATTAGGGTATATTCAGAGATTTGCCAGATCTTATAGAGACAGTTGTGCAGCCGGTTATCCAGACATTGCCGACTGAGACGTCCACAATAGCACCTCGCGGATCTGGCATTGTTATTCAATCTGAGACCGCGCCGGGAACTGATGCCCATACACAAACTATTCATCAAACACTGAGACCCCGACAGAGAGAGAGAGACTGGATAGACAGGACCTTTCTTCACCCCCCTCTCTGTCCTATTATACTCTTTACTTTTGGTACTTTTATTTGCATTTGAGGACAAACTCTTTTTATTTGTGGTGGGGTGAGGCCCACACCTTTTTTGTTGATAGTGTGTTTTGTGTATATATTTGGGTTGTTCTATTTTTAAATGTTGTCAACACTGATTTTCTATGGATTTTTGAGCTTGAGGCTCCCTTTTGTTTTTAATTTCAAATGATTTTTGACCCTTCCAAAAAAATTTGAATTTTTCACACATTTTCGCCACCCCTCGTGAGTTGAATGCGGCTGTTCTTTTGCAACTATTTGAGTCTTGGCTACGACAAGATTAAATGAAGTTGCATAAACAATATGTGAACTCTTTGCATCTCGTTATGATTAGCCATTTATCGAATTGATTTTCTTGTAATGACCGTTGCACACTAGAGAAAGTGTGTAGTCTTGTTTGACTTAAGTGTCAATGCCTTGTGTAATTAGTTTGCTTTAATCCATGCATGAATAAACCTAGAATTTGCCCAATTAGTCTGATTGATTTAGAAAGGTGTCCTCTTGAGATGATCTTAGGCAACTTTAAAGAGTGTGTGCCAAATTTGACATAAACCTCTTTTGTGGCCTACCCGTGAGCGTGTGAAACTCTTTTGAACACCCTTTGAGCCTTACCTTTCTTTGAAAGAACCTTGATGAACCCTAGACCTTACTTGACCCACTACCTATAATCCTCTTGATTTGTGGTTTAAGCAATAGCCAACTTAGGCCAAAAGCCTAAGTTGGGGGTGTGGTGAAAAGGAAAAGGAGAAGTCAAGAAGTGCAACAAAAGTTCCCCTTAACCCATGGTATTGCATTAAAATGGAACCCCTTCAATTCAAAAAAAAATGTGGAATAATGTTCGAAGGGAATCGGGTTTCAAGCAATCCATGGAGGTGAATAAAAATGTGACTTAGAAGAACTAGAAAAAGAATTGATAAAGGAAAAGAAGGAAATGCCTTGAGAATACCACATCTCACGAGGAAAAGTCACTGAGCCTAAATGACCATACCTTTGCACTCATCCCCCATTTCAAACCTTAGAAAGACCTTTTTGATCTTGAGTAAGCCGAATCGAAAGTCGATTGGAAAATAAGGGCAAACCTATGGGTGAAAACATGCATTGTGTTCCTCTTTTTTAGTGTGAGCGTTGCATCTGATTTTGGATGTTGAATTGATTAACCTCTGTATGTGGATATGGAATCATTCTTTATGTTAGGGCATTTAGATACTTTTTGTTGAGCTTGAACTTGCACAAGAAGCAAGTATTGCGAGCATGAGAATCTTCGGTAATGGTGTGTCACAACTTGAATCTTTGAGTACACAATTGATCCTTACATAAGTAAATTAAGTCTTGTTGTGTACATTCATGATTGAGTCTTGTGTAGCACTGTTTGAGACACCTTTTTTGAATGGCTGAACTTAAGTTTGCTTGAGGACAAGCAAAAGTTTAAATTGGGGTGTTGATGAGTCCACAAATTGGACTCATTTAGGGCTTTATTTATATAGAAATAGTGTCCTCGAATACTTATTTTATCTCAATATCTGATGAAAACTCTAAAGTTTCAGCTATTTGAAGTTTTAGCAGAAGCATGGACACTTAGGTGGAAAATGGAACAAAAAGGCTAAAAAGAACGAAGAAGTTGAAGCCTGAGCTCCGCCAAGCACACTTGGCGAGTCGCTTAAGGGACAGATCCCGCCCTTTGTTCTAGTACGCGAAGCCCTGAAGGAAGAGGATAAAAAAGGCGATGAAAGGAGCAGTCGGCACTTCACTGAATAGTTTTGTGAAGCAGTACTATACCGCCCAATGGTCCAGAATGTGAAGATGCTAAAGGCAAGCACGAAACGACGATGAGACAGAAGAAGGGCGAGTAGCCGAGTCATTCGGCGAACTTGACTAACTTTGCCGAGCTATCCGCTAGTAGTAATTTCTGATGGCTATAAATACTAAACTCTTTATTAATTTTTAAGTGTGAAACCATTATTATTATTTTTTACAATAGAATAGTACGTTTTTTGGATATTTTTTCTCAAGTTTGGAAGAGGGTTTTTGGGAAACTTGAAGAAAGAAGGATTTCATCTTCCCCAAGTTGGAAGTGGTTCTTCTCCATTCTTCTTCCTTTGCTTAAATCAATGTTTAATTCCTTATACCCATTTGATTTTAGTATCATTTCAAGTGTATTTTGTTATTTCTTGATGTGTGGCTAAAAACCCCATTCTTGGGGTGGGATTTAGCAATTACGTGTTACTATTATTGTTGGGTCTTGTTTGCTGATATGTTAGATATATTTTAATGGTGATTTCACCTAGTGGTTGTGGTTTAATTTAATGGGTTTGTAGTTGCAAATACAAAACCACCCATGTGTTTTCGGCTTGCTCGGGAGAGAGGTCACGAAACCAAGACCACTATATTGATGGCCTAACGAGTGGGTTGACATGATGTTCAGCCCGAAAGGGTGAGCCCTAGACCCATATCCTAACACTCAGCTCGAGAGAGAGTGAGTGGGGTAAGGTGTAGGCTGGCCTTCATTTGAAACGGGGTAAGTTTCTCTAGAGGGAATTTATTTCCATCTAAAGCTTAGCCTAGTCACTATTATCTTGCAAATTACCTATTGAAAGGATGTACCCAACAATTTGTCTCAACTTGTATTACGGTCACACCCCAAGAACATTTCCCTATACTTGATTTTCTTGTTAATTTTTGTTGTCTTTACTTACTTGTGACAAAACCCCATTTGATAATTGACACTCTTGTATCACCCCCTTTAATTTACTATGTTTTTGTTGGTTAATATCTTTAGCTACGACTAGTTAGAGCTAAGTTTTATTTGTCTATTAATTCTCAAAACCACTCTCTTGGGACGACCCCAACCCTTGGTTGGGTTACTATACTATTGCACGATCGTAGACACTTGAATTGGAAGTTGTGTCATTGATTACGGCAAACATCTGTCTGCAACATGGTCTTGGAGACCTACGGAGCAAGACTACTAGCCGTGGATCAATCCACTGGCCGTGGATTGCATCTGTAGATCACAAGATTCTGGCAACCTTTGTGAACTTAGGTAGCCTTGGGGGTTAGACTTTAGGGTCCTCCCCAAGGACCCTTGGTTGGTCATTGGGGGGTCGTACCTTGAAGTTTAACCACTAGATTCCTCAACCTAAGCTCGGGAACTAAATATAAAACCTAAAACCAAACATCAAACTCAAAAGCTCACACGTTAGACTCTAGTTTCACCTACTAGTTTCCATTAGACTCTAGCTTGGTCTTACTAGATTTCCGGGTTGTTACATTATCTCCCTCTTAGGAACATTCATCCTCGAATAACACTTGAAACACTTTTTGGAATTAAAGACTCAAGACTAGCAGCCCAATAATGCATGAAACATCACAATAATGCACAACTCAAAATACCCTATTCACAATGTGCACTTATTCAAGGAGGAAACATCAACTTCAACTCAACATGTTCAACGCAATACAAGGAAGTATGAACTATATCTAAACAACCTATTTATGCATGAGATTCTCATCACTTGTCATGTTGAAGGAGGAACTACCATCTCCTAACTAAAACATGTTCGTATATTCTTCTCATGAAGTGCAATAGGCAACTTACTCAAAGCACCACAACATGAGGGAAACAATTCACATAAACTCATTTTCTTTCAAAACACAAGTTTTCATGAACATGCATCATATAAAGAAGTCATGGCAACATATAAGCACATAACAACAATATTAGCTAGGCATACCATCTTCCCCTTAGGAGTGAGCCTATACCATCTCTTCTACACATCATTAATCACAGTCATAGGAAGAATTACATTTTCTCATATAAAGCATGCTCAACACAATCAACATGGAGCCCATGTGTCATTTCACAAAAACGCAACAAAGCATGTTCATCACATCGTCTCATGAAGTCAAATATGCCATCACCATACTAGAATGCATAACAACATGAGGAACATGTAAATCATGAAAAATCCATTTTATACAAAGTAGGAATCTTTCAAAAGCACACAACATAAGGAGATCATGGAAATTTGTAAAACACTCATGACTCCTAGACACAAAACAAGCCCCAAAAAGGAACTCTTGGTCTCAAATTAGAATAGGAATAGAAGAAAATATGAGGATATCGGGACTCTCAATCAATGTTTCTACTCAAGCACATGATCTCCTCCTTGGGATTAAGCTATTTTTTTACAAAAGCCTTAATTACTACTCCTTTCGCCAAACTCAAAGAATTTCTAAGACCCATTATAACCTTACTGGGCTCTATAACTCATAGAGGTCTAATAATCATGCATCCAAACCCTACCAAGGTTAACGAAAGTAACTCAATGGGAAAAGGAAATCATAGGACACACATAGCATCCAAGACTCCATGATCAAGAAATGGGTCAAGGAGAACTTATCATCTAAGGCTAGAGGAGAAATAGAAGGGGACATAAGGATATTAGGAAATCTCATTGGCCCTTGGCCTCCCAATTAAGCACCTTCAACTAACACCCTTACTAAAATACCACTCCTCAACATTTTCATGGAAGCAATTTCTTACTCTTCTATTTCTTGGCTTGCCGGTCTAACATCCCAATTGGTACTTCTAAATTAGAGAGGTTCTCATCTAAGCACTCTTTCTCACAAGCAACCTTACCAACACCACTCAAGGCCTAATATGCCTACCAAACCGGAACTAAACTCCTCAAACTCACCACACTTCTTAAGGTGATAATTTCAAGGCAAACCTAAACATGGACATTTAGAACACTCAACTTTTCATATCCATCACACAAGGTGATTCTAACAATGGAGAATTACACTTCCAACCTATTTCAAAAAAGTCTACTCACTCAACCTCTCTAGGCATCACTTAAACACCCCTATTCACCAAATCCTCCAACACACCATAAAACTAATTATGGCTAAGTTAGGTTAGACCAATACACACATATAACCACAATTAAACCCATGAATACTAAGGACAACAAAAAGTTCATCATATCCAATTTATCAAGTCACAAAAGACATGTATTACCGGAATAGAAATAAGCATGAAACATATACCGGGAGAAACATTAGGAGCAGACTCTTGTTCACCTCTAGCTTGAAGAGCATCGGACCTAATTTTCTTCCTTTCTTTTCCCCTAGTGGCAAGTACCGGGCAATCTCTTATTTTGTGGTCACTCCTACCATATCCATAACAATCCTTCGTGCCGGCTAGATACTTACCATCATGTTTCTTTCCACACCTAGCACAAGTAGGCCTAATCACATAAAATCCACTACCACTCACTCCTTGAGATTTTGGGGTAAACACTTTCTTTTGGTTAAACTTAGGGGGAATATTGTAAAAGCTTTGACCATAAGACTCTTCTAGTGAGGAGTTACCATCTTCAAGCCTATATCTCTTTGTTCCTCTAGACCTCTCTTCAAGTTTCTCTTTTTCAAACCGTTGAGCACGAATCACAAGATGATCCATGTCCATATCATTCTCAAGCATAACCATACTACATTCCCTTATTATCAAGTCGGATAAACCCGACACAAACTTACTCATCTTCATCTTAGGGTTGGCCACTATGGATGGAGCATATCTTGACAACCTAGTGAACACCTGAGCATACTCCTCAACACTCAACCTACCTTGGCGAAGGTTAACAAACTCAAGTATCTTAGCCTCTCTAACCTCTAAAGGGAAAAACCTATCAACGAACCCATTCTTAAATCTTTCTCATTCCATGGGGCCTGCTTCTATCGGCCTCGCTCCTTTCCATTGACTAAACCACATTAGAGCAAC
Source organism: Solanum lignicaule (assembly GCA_029582545.1). NCBI lineage: Eukaryota > Viridiplantae > Streptophyta > Magnoliopsida > Solanales > Solanaceae > Solanum > Solanum lignicaule. The sequence goes on along the minus strand of JAJOOF010007119.1, from coordinate 6,428 downwards.
ATCCTTCAATTGGTAAGCGGCCAATTCTGCCTTCTCTACCGGTATTACTCCTACAAAGTTCAACACTCTAGAGACCTCCTCTACAAACTCTAGAGGATATTCCTCCATCTTTGACCCATAGAAATTCAGAATCTCTATCTCGACTTGAGTCAACCAATGAAAACTATACCTAATCTTCTCATTTGATATTGAGTCAATAGGAACTTGAGGATCTTGATGAGAAGCTCCCTGATCATCATAGTCTTCTTCAAACCCACCGGTGCAAGCTCCTTGAGTAATCATATCATGTAGATTCACCAGATAAGGATTAGAAGAAAGACCCTATAAGGTTAAACTCTATTGCACGACTCAAATAATGAAGAAGTGAATGTTTTCCTAACATCTGATAGCCTCATGTTCATAAAATGTGGTGCACTTCACATTTATGAATAAGACTCTACTGGATGTGGTTTGAGACATCCTAAAAACCATCACAAAAAGCTTATCCTATGATACCACGTTTGTCACAACCCGGGTTTACACCCTAGAGGTAACACGGCGTACTTAACCCCGAAGGGGCTGCATACTAGCCTCATAGCATACATGAAAATAAAAGCATAGGAAAATAGTGCGGAATTTAAAACTTTTCTTTACAATCAAAGTCTCTTATAAAATGCAAGCGAATCTATGACACTATGTCTCAAACCATCTATTATACTTGGAATAAAACTCTTGAAATACAATCTTAGGGACATAGCCCATACAACCAAAGTCAAAAACATAAAAGAAAGACAATAAAGGACATATGGTTGAGCCCTCGAATACAATGAGGAATCACCAATCTTATTCTTCTTGATCTCTTATGAACCTAGCCACGAGGATGGAATCCAATATCTCCAAAGCCTACACTTATAGAAAATGCAGAAAGATGGGGTTAGCACAAAAAGTACTAAGTATGGAAGTCATGCACAAAACCATTAAAACATGCATAAAAAGGGACATTTCATTTGAAATCATGCTATATGCCATTTTTGAACATCATCTTTGAAAACATTGGAGAATGCAACCAATAAGTCAACTCACATACATTTCATTATAACATGAGAGATATCATTATAATAACAAGCATAGTCTCCAACATCAACATAATACATTTCCCAAATCTTCACAATACATAGCCTCCAATCATAAAATAATACAAAGTCCAATACCAAGATCATCTCATCACAAAGTAATCATCACATAAGCAACCCCTAAGAAACACTTGTGCAATGTATGATTGGCATCCCCTAATACTAAGTACTCCTTTGAAGTTACCTTAGTTATGCACTTCATTCTTAGACCTCATTATAAGCAATAGACCTAAATAAGGAAGTAGTCATGTACATTACTTGAATTATAAGGAAATTCATTCATAACAACTATCTATTCAACACACATGCATGCATTCAAATCTCACCCTAACACAAAGGAACTATCCCATAACATCTTACTAATTCTACTTGTGCAATGTAAAAGTGAAGTCCCATACCCCCACTCCAACTAAGTAAAACTCATTAAGAAGCCATAATATAGTTCATATCTCATTCATTATCTTTATTATATAGGGAAAAGTAGACATAACTGACATAGATCATGTGAGCTACATGGAATCTAGTGTCGTGTAACCCCACACCGAAAGAAGGTGTTCTACTTGCCTAAGGTAGAACTTAATGAATAGCTATAAGGTGGATCAACTAGCGAAAGTCCTATGTTGGCACATAGTTATGGGATAGGAAGATTGCTTCTAAAAACCTGACCTCTTGCATTGGCAGATGAGCTTCTATCTCATGAGTTTACTTTAGATGACCCAACCTCTTGCATTGGTGGAATGACCTTTTCCTCATATTCCATATCCACTCGGTACTAAGCATTATTTCCTAAATTAGACATCATTAGTCTTGAATTGTATTTACATGTGTGAAAGAGTGCTCTACCCTTCATTCAATACAATCCATCAAAATAGCTCATAGATTCATTAAAGTGAGAATGTACTTTCAACTTTAGAATCATAATTAGTATGTGAGAATAACTTTCACACAATGATCATGTGTCCTCATGAGAATGGTCTTTCAATAAACACAATAGGATCATCATGGTCATGTACATTTCATGCATAATAATGTGTAAAGGTGCATATAAGAATTATACTTCCAATTAACACCATTGATACATCATAATCATGTTTTTGCATGGAGTGTGTGTGTGTAATTGTCCTTACAATGACACAACAACAACATTATCATCATCCTAGACAATTCATTCATAATCAATTGTAGGGATAAGGGAATAATGGCCTTTCAACAATACCACAATATACACACTAGTCATAGGACCTTCATTTTCTAAATAAATCATAAGTTCACACACAATCTTGTCAGCATGCACAAACCTTCACAATATGCCCTTCAAGGGCTATGGACCAACTCATTCCAAACATGTAGCAATAGCACATTAGATAAGGAAATACCATGATCCAACAAATCATCAATACCTCAATCTCATGATGATTGGCACTTTATACTTCAAGTATTGATAAATATGTATATAATATCATGATCAAGTCAGTTAATGTTTAGAAGCATTATCTAAACTAATTCGAGTAGAGGTGATCTAATCTAAGGCATTACATGAAGAAATTCATCATTCTTGGAGGATCACCTTTAAACCCTCAATTTGTCTTTTTCATGACACAACCCTAGACTATATCAATTTACCTTAGAAAACTTAGGTTAATCAAGTATACATGAAAAGTCACACTTAGATCATGCAATTACATAATAATTAACTCACATTCAATCAATTGGACCAACTTGCAAAACCATCACTTAATGTAAAGAAGAACCATTGCTAGGGTTGGGGGATTATGGATTCTTGAAGGATTTTGAGTTAAAGTCATATAAAATCAATCATACATTCATAAACAAACGTCATTCAACCTTTTAAAGCAACTTTAAAAGGAATCCATGGAGTTGAGTTGAAACCCTAGCTAATTGAGTTTTCTAGAATTGAGTTAAAAGCTTTTGAAAGAGCTCCTTGGGTGATATCTTTGATGAGTCCACAAATTGGACTCATTTAGGGCTTATTTTGATAGAAATAGTGTCCTCGAATGCTTATTTTGTCACAATATTTGATAAAAACTCTTAAGTTTCAGGTATTTGAAGTTTTAGTGATTGCATGAACACTTAGGCGCAAAAAGGAACAAAAAGACTGAAAAGAACGAAAAGGCTGAAGCCTGAGCATCGCGAAGCATCTTTGGCGATTCACTGAAAGGACAGTCTCTGCCCTTTGTGCGGTACGCGAAGCCCTGAAGGAAGAGGATCAAAAAGCCGATGAAAGGAGCAGTCGGTGCTTCGCCGAATAGTTCTTCAAAGTAGTACTATACCGCCCAATGGTCCAGAACATGAAGATGCTGAAGGAAAGCACTAAACGACGATGAAAAGAAGAAGGGCGAGTCGCCGAGTCATTCAGCGAATTAGACTAACCTCGCCGAAATATCTACCAACACTAATTTTTGATTTCTATAAATACTAAACTCTTTATTAATTTTAGGAGTTCCGAGCCATTTTTAATTTTTCATAATAGAATAGTATGTTTTTAGTTATTTTCTCTCAAGTTTGGAGAGGGTTTTGTTGGAGACTTGAAGAGAGAAGGATTTCATCTTCCCCAAGTTGGAAGTGGGTCTTCTCCATTCTTCTTCCTTTGCTTAAATTAAGGTTTAATTTCTTATACCCATTTGCTTTTAGTATCATTTTAGGTGTATTTTTTTATTTCTTTATGTGTGGCTAAAAACTCCCATTCTTGGGGTGTGATTTAGCAGATATGTGTTGATATTGTTGTTGGGTCTTGCTTGCTGATAAGTTAGATATATTTTAATGGTGATTTCACATAGTGGTTCTGGTTTAATTTAATGGGTTTGTAGTTGCAAATACAAAACCACCTATGTGTATTCGGCTTGCCCGAAAGGGAGGTCGCGAAGCCTAGACCACTAGAATTATGACCTAAGGAGTGGGTCGACATGAGGTTCAGCCCGAGAGGGTGAACCCTAGTCCCATATCCTAACACTCAGCTCGAGAGAGTGAGTGGGGTAAGGTGTAGGTTGGTCTTCATGCGGCAAATGGGTGTCCGAGAAGAACCCATTTGAAACGGGGTAAGTTGCCCTAGAGGAAACTTATTTCCATCTACAACTTAGCTTGGTCACTATTATCTTGCAAATTTTCTATCGAAGGCATGTACCCAACAATTTATCTCAGCTTGTATTGCAGTCACACCCCAAGAACGTTTCCCCGTACTTGATTTTCTTGTTAATTTTTGTTGGTTTTACTACTTGTGACAAAACCCCCAATTGATACTTGACACTTTCGTGTCACCCACTTTAATTTATCTTGTTTTTGTTCATTAATATCTTTAGGTACGACTAGTTAGAGCTTAATTTTATTTTTCTATTAATTCTCAAAACCACTCCCTTGGGACACGACCCCAACCTTTAGTTGGGTTACTATACTATCGACGATCGTAGACACTCATACCGTAGGTTAGTGTCTTGGTCACGATAAGCATTAATTGGCGCCTCTGCTGGGGAATGGTGTTATTTGAGAATTCTAAGACTAGTAAACTATTTGTTCTTCTTAGTCGTAGTTTACTAACCTTATTTTTAGTTTTATTTTCCGGTAAGTTGTTGTATGCAGAAACCCTGAGCATGGCTGAAGGAAGTGGTAGAAAGTTAGCTGGGACCAACCAAGAAGTCGAGGGTGACTTCAAGTTAGCTACACTGGCAACTCAGCTGAACGACTTAGCCACCAAATTATCAAACAAACCAGTGCATAAGCCGAAGGGACCACATACCTCCTTATGAGCAAGAAAGGTCTAGGAGCAATGAAAATAAACGTATCGAGGATACGCTATTAATCATTCTCCAAAAACTTCATGAACACGATAGACTGCTAGAGGTAATGATGGAAAGTGTAGAGGTACTGAATCAGATGAGTGGCTCCCACTCAAATCAAGTTGATTGAAAACTTATTGGACCACACATTGCCTCATCTCTACCCAAGCAGTAAAGGTGGGGTGCCTAGTGACACTAGGTCCAAACCCAGAGACGAAGTTTGACTGGTAGCTCAAGTCGAGCCACGAAGTTAAATAAGGCACTTCTTGGGAGGCAACCTAAGGTTTTAAATGCTTTTGTATGTCTCAGAATAACATGTGTTGAATGAATAGGTTAAAGTGTGGAGAATGTGTGGAAATTGCAGTTAGCGAACTAATAGTTCCATTGAGCGAATCGCCGAATTGGTCGGCGATCCCGATGAAAACCACCGTTTGGACCTTCGCTTAGACTGAAGGTCCTATAAAAATCAGTGAAGTAAATGACCACTCGGTGTGTCGCCGACTGGATCGGTGAGTGTGACTAATGTCACCGAATAGTTGCGAACTGGATGGCTTATAATGGCTAAAAGACCAAATTTTGAAGTCCTTCACTTTCCCTCGCTCTAAATCTCCACAAATTCACACCTAGGTTGTATTTTTCCGTATTCTTATATTTTACTCGTATTATGGTTGAGTGATCTGTGCTCAGAGTTGGATTTCTTTGCTGCTTAGCTTTTCAATCACATTTTTATCGGCACAGAAGGTTAGTTATCCAAACCCGGATTTTACTTTTGAATAGTGTGAACTCTTTTGCAATGATCGTATCTTATTGATGTGTGTTGGGCCTCTCTAATAGGATTAAATCGATTGCATACCTATTTTAATGCGAAAATCTCGCATGTGTTGTCTGAATGTTGAATGCTCGCAACCTTTGTGCTTTTTAATGAGTTGGGTCTTGATTGCATGTTGTTTTAATTGATTGAGTGAAGTCTGATTAGCCCACATTTGTGCTAACTGTAAAACATTTGCCCAATAATAGAGAGGGTGACACCGCTCTTAAGAGCAAATATCGTTAAATGACCAAATGCGACAAGTTAGGGAGAAACCTGAATATTTTGGGGTGATGGGTAGTATGGGTCTTGCTTGAATTTCATTAGTTCATGCTTTGATTTAGCTTTTGGGATTTGCAGGGTTGAATTCACAAGAAATGGGTTGAAAATAGACACGTAGAGTAGTTTGGCGAGCTAAATCGAGCTCTTCGGCGGTTCGCCTAACATCCCCCATTCGCCTTTAACTGCATCTATTGATTGATCTGTTACCTTCGGTGGTAAATCTGATGTCGCCAAGCACACTCGGTAACTGCCGAAAGCCTACTTATCCACCCCTTTGTCTGCACCCTTGTACCATCTGTCACGACCCAAGCCTAGGGCCTAGACGTGACATGGCGAATGAGGAACCCGAAGGAACCCCAAACAAGCCTCTCAAACTTGTCATCACACTTCATCGGTCGCGGAAGTACATTCAACATTAATTAACGGGAAATAGGG
>JAJOOF010007118.1:0-20800 GCA_029582545.1 Solanum lignicaule | reverse complement strand
TTAATGTTTATAAAAATGACGGTTTTTCTAATAATTTGTTTATGTAATATTTAACTACTATTTTATTTGAATTATAATATTTATTGTGTTTATATATTCAAACATAAAAAATATGTTTATAAATTCAAATATCTTAATGTTTATAAAAATGACGGTTTTTCTAATAATTTGTTTATGTAATATTTAACTACTATTTTATTTGAATTATAATATTTATTGTGTTTATATATTTAAAATAATATATATATATATATATATATATATATATATATATATATCATTCATTGTTCAGATCTGTAGGCAAGATCTTAATCATCCATATGTGTATTCAAATTCAAACGTCTTAATTTTAATTGAAAAAAATAAAGCTATATATATATATATATATATATATATCATTCATTGTTCAGATCTGTAGGCAAGATCTTAATCATCCATATGTGTATTCAAATTCAAACGTCTTAATTTTAATTGAAAAAAATAAAGCCTAAGACTTTGTGATAGATCTTACTCATTCATACATATTCAATTCCATTAAGTAATTGTAAAATAAGAAAAACAACACACTTTTACTTTCAAGCTTATAATTCCTCTCAAATGGTAGTTTGCCTTGTTGCAGATTTACAACACTTATATTGTGAAAATTGAGTCAGCTAAAGCATTATTATTGTTAGATCGATCACCAAATGTGAAGTTTCAATTAGTTTATCAAAGTCATGATCTGAAATAGATTAGTTTAAGTTTACTATTAATTTGAATTATTAAAGCCAAGTCTTTCTATATAATTTCTGGAAGTCCATTAAAATATTTGCTAGTGGATAATCATTGACGAAAAAAACAGGAGATTTAAAGTCAAAAGTAAGAGAGAGAAAGAAATAAAGAAAAAAAAGATAAAGGAAAAACTTAAAATGAATAAAAATTAATTTTTTAATTAAATTAACACGTGTTATGTAATGATTGGTGGTGTCATGTAATGATTGGTGTGTGAATGCACTTGTTTCTTAAAAGTTGGGGCTGATCGAAAAATGATATAATAATATATGTTCAAAATTGTTTAGTGGGTAATAAGACGGTTGCAAAGTTAAGGTGTCTTTTTGAAAATTCGAAACAACTTCAGTGGTGACTTTATGTTTTTTCTCTAAAATTTATCATACTCGTATACAATTTTACCAAATAAGCAAATCATAGTTCATCTCACGTTAAAAAAATCGCATAATTATTGAAATTTTGTGTAGATTTCATAAACGAACCTGTTCCTCCTGGACAACTGTTTCAGCCTGATGATCAATCGTTGGGTTGGCCTCAAACAATTGTTGATTTTCATCAAGGATTTTCCTCACCTCTTCAAGTATCTCATTGATTTCCTCTGTAAAATTCCTGTTTTTGTAAGTTTTGTGAAACATTTTTTTAGCTATATTACTCTCTTGGTCTAACTTGCCCTGAATCAATAATTTATCAACAACATCCTCTGCTTTATATACTGTACGTCGAATTTTATCGACAAGTACATCCCATTGCGTACTATTACTTCTCTGATTCGCGTTATCGATTAAGAATGCATTTAATCGCTTCACTTCAGCAAGCAAATCTTCGCACGATTTTTTCAATCCTGTATACAACTTCCAATTATAACTTATAAGATTCGACAAGTTCTCCATCAGAAGGCTCACGGTGGCTGTCACCGCCGTGGTTAAGGCAGCGGCCGTAAACGGATCCATTTCTGAGAATTAAGTTGATGAAGAAGAATAGTAGTAGTAATTAGAGATGACAATTTCTATGTTACTGCCATAGTTGTGTGTATATAAAGATGTGGAATATATTAAGTTGACTCTGAATTAAATTAAGTCTTTTAGTATTATTTCTTAATTCTTAATATAATACACAACCAGCTTACAACTAGGAGCAACATTAACAATTTAATAATCCAATGACAGCTAACATTTGAATAATTACGTTCATATGGATAGAAAAGTTACTAGAAAACAAATTAAGTGTTGTTTGGAAAGAGGTTCAAATTGGTCGAAAAACTAGAAAATAAATGGGTATTGTTGGAAAGCTTGAAAACAATTGAGACTTACTATTCAAGGTAGCAAAAGAAAAAATATTTTGTTGTATTCAGAGTCGCAAAAGCTTTCGGTGATACTTATATAGAGTGTTGGTTATAAAGACGCATATTTATTATTGTCGCTAAATATAATATAATAACAATTATTTTATTGCCGTTATTGCTGCTAAACAATTAAAGGATTTTTTTTTATTTGTTTGTAAAGTGAGTTTGTTAGATTTGTTGTGATTGATAATTGAGGTTTGTTTTTATGAATATAAAATTATGTTTTGAATATGAGCTTATTTGAGATAAATTTGAGTGTTGAATCATGTAAAGATATGACACCCGAACTTAATCTCAAAAGCTAGCTCGTGAGGAAGGATTGTCCATGCTCCATATAAGCAGATCACTAGTCCATTCTCCAACCAATGTGGAACTTTTACCCACTCTAACACCCCCCTCCCCCTTCACACACAAGCTCAACTGGAGTGTGGATCGGGAGCCCAAACGAGATAGACCTGACTCTGATACCATATAAAGATGACACCTAGGCCTAACTCAACCACAAAAGTTAGCTCATGATGGGAGGATTTCCCAAGTCCATATAAGCAGAACATCATTCCATTCCCCAACCAATGTGGTACTTTTACCCACTCTAACAATTTAATTGTTGGAATTCGAAGAACAAATTATTGATTTCAGACAAAAATTTTTATAATTAACGTCATACAACATTTTCAGAAATCAAATTGCAAGTTGATAACAGCACATGTCACCATATTATAGCTGAATTGAATTTATTAAAATCATAAAATAGTGAACGATTCACATGGACATGTTTATATCCACCTTTTCATACATTTCAAAACTTCAAGGGATACAATATCAGGAATATTCAATATTTCTATTCTGCAGAACCTCCTCTTCAATGCTATCTACTTATTTGGTGTAGAGATATCTCCCTCTTAATGTATATTATTAGCTTTCCTTATTTGTGGATATTTCCCTTACTAGTTCTCTATTTCCTTTCATGTAGTGCACTCCATTATGTATAAAACAAAGACAATTGTACATCAATAAAAGTAAGACTTATAACTCTTTCATACAATACCAATCTTAAGTGATATAATATTTGTTTTTTCATAACAAGAAGTAAGACAAGACCTTTTGAAGAATCTTTTATTTCTTTAATATATAATCATATGAATTCTCATTTATTTTCACATTACAATTAAATTGAAATGGTCAACCGATTATGACAATTAATATTTCCTTTGGTAGACCTAAGACAAATTTGTATAATTTGCAAATCACATACCGGCCTTAATGTGAACGTTCAACTAGCTAGTCTAATAAAAGTCTAGAATTGAAATTTATTAGTTTAAGTTTACTACTATTTTGAATTATTAAAACAATTTTTTTTCTACTCGAAATTATAAATATATTTGCAAATGGATAAGCATTTGTTAGTTGATATTTCCGGGGTAATTTAAGAGGCATTTAATAATAGATTTTAAATATTTTCTTTATCTAAATTTTGTGGATTCGTAATAGATTTTAAATATTTTCTTTATCTAAATTTTGTGGAATCAAGTGAAAGATGGAGTTATATTTCATTATATTTGTTCTCGGACATAATATTAGGAATAATGCTCATACTTAAATATATTTAAATACTATTTCAAAAGTGATGAATAAATTGAAAAACACTATTTTCAAATTTAAAATATAATTAAATTTAAAATTTTCATGATCCAACACAAATATTTAAATAAAATAAAAATTATGTTCAAATAAATAAATATTTTTTATTACCGGGTCCTTTATTTAACGGAGAGATTCTTGGCAAGGTGGCCAATTTGATTAAAATATTTTTGACAGAATTATTCTTATTAGTCACTCTGTGCTTAAATCGATAAGATTTGACACAAAATCATTGACTTTAAATCACTTAGAAACATGGTGACAAACCAAATAAATCATGCACATGAGTTGATAGATTATATCTTTGCTCAAAAACAACATTAACACATTGTAGAATAACCAAATGTTTGAGACTGTCAGAAATAAAAATATGAAACTAAATCCTAAGTCAAGAAGTTTATATACTGAATGATATAAATATAATTTATTAATTTACTATCGGGTTAACATTTAATTAACCTGTTAAGAGAAAACCTTAAACCGTTAAGAATCGATAACCCGATAAAAAAAATTAAAATTGTTATCAAACCGCCGTTAAATCAATAATCAATTACCGACAAATCAATATCTTTTTTTTTATTCAAATTATCGGTTTCAGTTCGATTTTGAATAGCCTTACCTGGCATAGAGTATAAAAATGTATTAAAAAACTAGTCAATTCAGATCTAGACTTTGATAAACCAATTGAAACTTCACTTTTGAATAGATGTTTCTTTGCAATTTCGATTTTAGTCTAGGGATATTTGTGTCTTATCAAAAAATGTGTCACTTGAATGCATAACATTTCTTCTTCCTTACGTTATTTTAAGATTTTGATCATAGTCTAAAAGATATTTGTGCATTATCCTAAAAATATATAATACAACTTTGAAGTGTGAACTGCATCAAACTATCGAAATAATTTTATATAGTTTTTCTCATGGTGAGTTGGTATTTAAAAATTATAAAACGAGACCTCAATTCCATTAGTCTTTCAAAAAATATGATAAGCCAAAATAATCAATAGTCAACGGAAGAAATTGATATTAAATAGTTGCATAAAGCGATGAATAATTCGTACTCTAATATAATGCAACTGTTAACTTCATCCAGCTGTTGATACCATTATTTTATTCTTAGTTATTTGATATTTAAAATGGTAAAATTAATGGAATCTTAACATAATTCATCTTTAATAAATACTGATGAATTAGCACATTGTATTGGGGAAGTGGTTTCGTATACTTAATTTTTTTTTGAAATTTTGTTATGGTTGTTTTATAAGAGATATTTACTTTTACGAATAAGAGATGAAAAAGACAATTTTCTTCTATCCAAAAAATCTCACTAGAAACATTAGATTTTTTTTAATTAAAATTTTAAAACCCGCAACTTAATAAACTGTATTGAGCACGAAATAGACGAAAAAAAAACAGAATTTCTACCTTAAAAAATTGCACTAGACTTTTGAAATAAGACCAAAAAGTAACATAAACTACAAAATATATACATTTCAAATGTGAGATCCAATTAAATCATTTTTTTTTATCTTTCACCGTTCCAATTAAATTTAACATTTAGAGTTTGGAAAATATCCGATACAAAAATAAAATAAAATTAGGCACGCACTTTATCGTTAAATTACTCATAGCTAACAAATATTTTTGATAATTTGTCACTGAATAGGATTAACGTCGAATTTTATTATCTGGCTATTGAATTCATCTATTGCTAATTTGTTTACTTAAAGGACCAAAAAAATGTTTTTCGATACTTAAAGGACTATTTGAGCCTACTAATAAAGATAAAGGGATCAATTTTGTCATTTTGTGTTGTTGTATGGCCATATATTCAAGCTAGTCTTCATTAGCTTTTAAGTTTTATTGTTAGCTCTCTCAGAAATCACATAATTTCCTTGTTATTTTTCATGGTTCTAGCAGCTTTGAGATTATCACCTTGGAAGTAAAGAAAAAGGTAAATATTTTTTCTAGTTTTCTCATTCTAATTCATTTAACATGTATTTAGTGATTTGATAGAAATATTTTCAAAGGCAAATAAAGTAATATCCCCTTTTTGTTTTTATTTGTGTGGATTACATACATAATAAAAAAAATTATATTTTTGACTTAATAATTATAAAATGTATATATGTGTTGGATGATCTGATAATTTAAACATCAATAGTAGTTGAAAGAATTTATTTCCTGGTGTCAACATAGGTCTCTGACCCTCTTACCTTCTTCCTTTTCAAATTTCTTATGTTTGGTTGGTCAAAAATTTTAAAGGACATTTTTTCTATAAAAAGAAATAAAGTTTCTTAAAAATGAGAAAAAATATATTTACTAATAAAAGTAAATAAAATAAGATTTGTAAATGAAATTATGCGCTAATTGTGTATACCCGCTCTTGCAGATACACCATTCTCAACCCCATAACTCTAGACCCTATGCCAGTTTTGTACGTTGTTATAAATGAATAATTTAGATTTTATTAAAAAAAAAAACTTATTTTGTATTTTAATGTTGAATAATTTAGATTTTAGATTTTATAGAAAAAAACTTATTTCTAATTTTAATGATATTATTGTAGTAAGTAGTACCTCAACTTCGTATGATTATTTCGATATTTCAACTTTTAACTATTTTTGTTCCCACCTTTAGTAATATATATGATTCTTTTAAGTCTTGCTTCTTGCCGTTCCTTTTACTTGTTTTTCTAATTTTTATCGTTATTAAAGTGCAGGTGAAATTGAGGCCATTTCGAGGTTGGAGATAAATGGAAAACTATGGTATGTATGTCTACTTATACTTTTACATGCTAGTAATTAAGTATGATTATGTTGAATGCTAATTTTGTTATGTTCCCTAAATGGAAAATAATTTTATCTTGATTATTAATTTCATTTCCCAAATACAAATTTAGATTGATTGATGAATCTTTGAATCAATGTGACATTTTTTTCAAATACTTTTCTTTAACCAACAAGAACATGAAGCTGCAGAATACAATAGAGTTATTTCATTCATGAATGACATTTTATCTCTGTTTTTTTTTAACAGCCGTCATATGAGAAAGAAAGAAGAAGAATTAGGAATCTTATGGATGATTTCTTGAATGGCTTAGATCAAATAAAGAATGAATTAATTGGTTCAAAACTGGATGACATTGAAATGATAAGAATGGAAGTGAGATTCCTAAGAACATTTGTCCTGTTTGGGAATTCGACTTTGGATTACTTTAATCCAAAGTTACTTGAGATTGGGGAATGATTATTTAGACACCATCACAGAGGACAAAATATTCAATGATATGAGATGCTTACTACCAGCTGACGACTTATTAGAATTGAACAAAACACATTTTTTGTGGAATTGACCGTCGTCAGTATGAATGATTAGACGACGGTGTAGGAAATCCGAAGCATCAAATGGAGCACCTGAATTGATTAACTTGAAGAACTTTTCCTTTCTAGATTTTACTGAACAAAAATCGTGCACAACATCATGCACATAGCAAACCTTGATCATAACAAGAAAAGGATAGCTAGTCTTGGACCGACTATGATCCACCATTATCAGACTACTGGAAATTAAAGCATCCAAGTAACTTTGAGTTACTTCCTCTAAACTACACTTGGATGGGATATCATGATCCAACAACCCTTCAGCCATCCACAACTGCATCAACTTAGAGACTGGAGTTCGTTTGCTCTTTCGAATAGATCCCAACTTTTTTCAGGTATTAAAAGTTGAAGGTGGAGAGGATCACTATGGCATTTAACTTGCAAACCTACCTTACTACTTCGGCTAGTTAAGATAATTCTATTTCCTCTCTTAACCTTTGGAAAACATGCTATTAACATCTCCCCTGTTTCAATATCCCACATATCATCCAAGACGATAAGGTACCTTTTATCGAGTAGTGCTCTTCGTAGATTTTCAGCAAGGTCTTCCTAACTTTCAAGGTCTTCTTCGTAGAATCTGGAAACTCTGTTGATGAGATCGGATAAATCAAGTGTGGTACTACTGCCCAGAATATTGGAACTGTCAAAGTTGAAACATATGGGCATTTACATGAGTTCTTTCTTTGAAGACGAAGAGGACGGGGACCCAAGTAGAATATTGGACGCTGAGAATTCAAAGTTGACAACTTTATCCCAAGTTGATATTTCATATTCCGAAGGCACGAATGATGCTCTGAAGAAGTTCCCAAATCTTTAGCACCTTATTTGCACAGTCATGGAACCGAAGGATCTTGCTACACACGGCAATTGGTTTCCCAAGTTTGGTGTCCTTAATAAACTTGAATCACTCATTGCAGACTACAGTAATGCCTGGAGCGATGATAACGACATTGATCATCACTTCCCTACCAGATTGAAAGAGTTGCGGTTGTATCGTATTCCCCTGAGACCTGCTTTGTTGTCAGCAATTGCAGCATTGCCTGAGCTTGAAATCCTGGAGTTTATGGAGTCTACTTTCATGTAGGACAAGTGGGACGCAAGTGAGGACATGTATCAAAGTCTTAAGACTTTATCTTTGCGATTTATCCGTCTTTCAGAATGGGAAGTTGATACGGAAACCTTTCCCAAGCTTGAGGAATTAACACTAGAATATTGCTACAAGCTTAGGGAGATCCCTTGTGCATTTAGGGATATAGACACTTTAAAGTCCATTCATTTAAGTAATATTTTCTGCGAGGTTGTTGATTCAGCTATTGAGATTAAGACAGATGTAGCAGCTTTCACAGGAGAGGATAGACTTGATGACCATGAAGAAGAGGTGTATGACAACTCAGGTGAAGAAGAGAGTGAAGAAGAAGAGGTTAGTGTAATGTTTAGACCTCTGTAGTTTTTCATTTGCTTGTTTTGTCTACAATGTAGCTAGCTTACACAGCTTCTCTTTTTTCTTTTGCAGATTTGATTGCTTTGCTTGTCATGTTGTCCAACGTGATTTCTTGAAGTTATCGGCAAGCTCAAGAAAATTGCTGAATTCACCCTTGCTAGTTTCAAGAAAAATCGACATTTGATTTTCCCTTTATTAATACTCAATTTGTTGAGAATCTAACATTGCTTAAACTTTCTTGTTATTTTGTTACTAGAAGAACTTGTTGAATCCAATACACGCCTCAAACTTTGAAGAATATCCTATTGTTTTGGTGATTATACAACAAATTAGTGTGGTGAACAAAGCATCATCTCCACATATATAGAGAAAGTTAAAAATGATGGGATAGAGAATCCAACATTCTGAACAATAGCATATAGTAGATGATTCCTCTGTAAAAAAAGAAGTTTGTAAAAGGTTAGAAAACTTCTTGCCTGAACTGTCAACAGGACATCATGTTTAATTTGTAAATAGTCCAAATTAAAGTTTCTAAATGGTCCAACTAGTGTACTTTTCGTTGAGTGATTCACCGACACCATGTTTTTAGATATCGATACATCAGTAAGTAACATGTTCTATCTTGGGAGGATTTATACCTTTAACCTCGGGTATTTGAGGAAAAATAATCTCCTTAAGGACACACTGTCTATTCGGTAGGCTTGATTTTCTTCTTTGACAAAATCTTTTTGTATACTATTTTGATATGTTTCTGATTCTATTTTCGTTACTGATTTTAAGTGTTTGATTTTAAAAATATTATTTAACTTCTGTTGTTTCTTACCAAATTCTTCAAAATTGTTCTAAATAGTTTCATAATACATATTAGATTTTTTAGTTAATAATGTTCAAATTTGGAGAATTTTTTTTTTAAAAAAATTAATGGGTGCACCAAAAGTTTCAAATCAGACAACACAATATTCAGTTAATTAACAATAATTTGAAAATTTGTTTATTTAAAAAACTATATTTTTTTTAGAAAAAAATAAAACAAACACCGATTGGGAAATGGCAAGGGCACTTTTATTTGACGTACCATCAATAACTTTATTCCAAAAATCAAGAGAAATAAAGTATTACAATAAACACATAACTGCAAGTTGTTGGTGCATCAACATCATAACTTTTTATTATTATTATTATTTTGAAGAAAGAAACTATAATTGCAAATCATACTCTCTTTTCTTTTTACTTGTATATTAAAAAAAATGTTTTCAATTAATTTATATTTATAATAATAATAAAGTAACATCAAACTTGCCATTTTTTATTCTTGTCACCTAATTACTTGATTAGGACTAATTGAATAATGTTTTTCTGACTATTATTGATCCACTAGCAAATATTTTTATGGACAGTAAGAAATTATATAGAAAGACTTTGCTTTAATAATTCAAAATAATAGTAAACCTAGCTTAAACTATTCTATTTCACATCTAGACTTTAATTGCTTCTTGCTTTTGCTCACTCAATTTTGTCAATGAAAGTGTTGTAAATCTGCAACAAGCCAAACTACTAGTGAGATTTAAACACACGAACACTTTAAGTTCATGTGTCTTTACTCTTTCAAGGTGCCTGAAATCACTACGCTACATCATATTGTTGTGTCAAGAGTGTCTAAAATATTTTATTTAGTCACTTTGTTTATCATTTTACTTGTATATATGGTATAATTTTCCGACGATAAGGGTGGCTACGCCACTGGTAGTAACTCAACTTCGTATGATTATTTCGGTATTTCAACTTTTAACTTTTTTTGTTCCCACTTTTAGTAATATATATGATGATTCTTTTAAGTCTTGCTTCTTGCCGTTCCTTCTACTTGTTTTTCTAATTTTTATCGTTATTAAAGTGCATGTGAAATTGAAGGCTGGTTCAAGGTTGGAGATTAAATGGAAAAATATATGGTATGTCTACTTATACTTTTACATGCTCCAAATTAGTAGTAATTAAGTATGGTTATGTTGAATGCTAATTTTGTTATGTTCCCTAAATGGAAAATAATTTTATCTTGATTATTAATTTCATTTCCCATATACAAATTTAGATTGATTGATGAATCATTGAATCAATGTGACATTTTTTTTCAAATACTTTTATTTAACCAACAAGAACATGAAGCTGCAGAATACAATAGAGTTATTTCATTCATAAATGACATTTTATCTCTGTTTTTTTTTTTAACAGCCGTCATATGAGAAAGAAAGAAGAAGAATTAGGAATCTTATGGATGATTTCTTGAATGGCTTAGATCAAATAAAGAATGAATTAATTGGTTCAAAACTGGATGACATTGAAATGATAAGAATGGAAGTGAGATTCCTAAGAACATTTGTCCTGTTTGGGAATTCGACTTTGGATGACTTTAATTTCAGGATCTATGATAAAATAACAGACTTCAGTTATTTGTCTAGGCAACTTTTTGTTGAAGATAAATATGAAGTAATCCTACATAAATATGACATGGATAGTCTTAGGCAAGACCTGTTGCTGGAAATCCAAAGTTACTTGAGATTGGGGAATGATTATTTAGACACCATCACAGAGGACAAAATATTTGAATACATCTTCAGACACCTCCATGATTTACCAATGTATTGTTCTAAATTGCTTCTCCCCCTCATGACTGACTTCAAGATTCTTCGGCAAGTATTCCAACATCTCAGAGATTTCTTTCCTATCCTCAAGGCCAACGAAACAACTACTCAATATCTCTATCCTCGCTACCAAATGACACTTGATAGAGTAACACAATTCTGTTTTGATCTTTGGAATCGATATTATAAACACTATGACGATGAGTATGCCGTCTCTCAATGCACTTCCAAGATCACTTCTCTACTCATCGACATAATCCCTCTTGAGCTGGAGGTTCTATACATTTCTACTTTTAAGCTCATGAAAGAATCAAGGTCAACTGAACTACAAGTCTTTGTTAAGCAAATCCTAAAAGCATCTCCAAGGATTATTCATTAATTATCTCATTCTTCTCCAAAGACGCATGGCCGGTGTAGTAACTGTCAATTACGCACCAACTCAAAGCATTAATCTCATGATGGAGTTCCTATTGATCTTTCTAACCGATATACCAAAGAGCTTTATCTATTCTGGCAAATTGAATGATATGTTGACACATGTTGGACTACTTACAAGGATGATATCTATTCTGTTGGAGGAGAGCTCTGAGAATAATATCAATGAAGCGGACTTTTCAGCTCCAGAGTTGTTGCAAGAAATTGAACGAATGAAGGGAGATATCAGACACATTTTTTTGAAAGCACCAGAGTCATCTCAACTTCACTTTCCTATGGATGATGGTTTCCTATTCATGCATCTTCTAATCAGACATTTAAATGATTTGCTCATTTCCAATGTCTATTCAGTTGCTCTGATAAATAAAGAAATTGGGATGGTGAAACAAAGCCTTGAATCCCTAATATCATTTTTCGGGCAAACATTGGATGACACTAGTGGAGTAGTTAAAGATTGTTGGTTGCGTGCATTAGATGTGGCATATGAGGCAGAACATGTCATTAATTGCATTCTTGTCAGAGATAAAGCTCTCTCGCATCTCATCTTCTCATTTCCGAGTGTCATTGATAAGATCAATCTTATAGTGGCAGAAGTCACCAGTTTACAGCTGGAGGATAAGAATGGGGATCACCTCCTTGATGCAAAGTCTTCCGATGAGCCAATTGAGTTAACCTCATCATCTTTTGTTGAGGTAACTGTAGGTCATGAGGAAGAAGAAGCCCGGATCATTGGACAGCTCCTTGATGAACACGAATCCGAGCTTGATGTCATTTCAATTGTCGGAATGCCAGGACTCGGTAAAACTACTCTGGCCAACGAAGTGTATAAAAATACATTAGTTGCTACTCATTTCAATGTTCGTGCTTGGTGCACTGTTACCCAAAAGTATAACAAGTCAAAGGTGTTGCAGGAGATTCTTCAACAAGTTATTGGCTCGGAAGGCAAACAAAGTGAGGATGACCTTGCTGAAAAGCGACGAGTAGCACTGTATGATAAAAGGTACCTTATCGTGTTGGATGATGTGTGGGATATTGCAACAGGGGAGATGTTAATAGCATGTTTTCCAAAGGTTAAGAGAGGAAATAGAATTATCTTAACTAGCCAAAGTAGTAAGGTAGGTTTGCAAGTTAAATGCCATAGTGATCCTCTCCTCCTTCAACTTTTAACACCTGAAAAAAGTTGGGAGTTATTCGAAAAAAGGGTATTTGGAGAACAAGGAAGTTTCCCTGCTCAGCTGTCAGAAGTTGGACACCAAATAGTTGAGAAATGTAAAGGGCTTCCTTTGGCTGTTGTTTTGATTGTTGGAGTAATTGTTAAAGGAAGGAAAGGAAAGGAAAAGGAAAATGATTTGTGGCTTAAGATTCAACATAATTTGGATTCCTTTATTTCTGCCAACAACAATTTAGAGATGATGAAGGTGATTCAATTAAGTTATGACCATTTACCATTCCACCTGAAGCCGTTGTTGCTTTACTTCTCAAGATCTCAAAAGAGCAAACGAACTCCAGTCTCTAGGTTGATGCAGTTGTGGATGGCCGAAGGGTTGGTGGATCATGATATCCCATCCAAGAGTAGTTTAGAGGAAGCAACTCAAAGTTACTTGGATGCTTTAATTTCCAGTAGTCTGATAATGATGGATCATATCCCCTGCGAGAGAAGTGAGCCTTTTTCTGTTATGATCAAGGTTTGCTATGTGCATGATGTTGTACACGTTTTTTGTTCAGTAAAATCGAAAAAGGAAAAGTTTTTCAAGTTAATCAATTCAGGTGATTCATTTCATGCTTCGGATTTCCTACACCATCGTCTAACCATTCATACTGATGACAACCAAGTCCACAAAAGATGTGTTTTGTTCAATTCTAATAAATGTTCAGCTGGTAGTAAGCATCTCAGATCTTTAAAAGTGAGCGTTTCTCTTGATTACTCCAGGTATATTTGTCACACAAGACACATGAGACTTGTTAGAGTGTTGCAACTGGATGACATTATTCTGGGAGATTACTTAGTTGAAGAAATAGGCTCCCTATTTCATTTGAGGTTCTTAAGGATTCATACTCATGATGTAAAAGCTATCCCAGTGTCGTGGTTGAACCTCCAGAATCTGGAAACTCTGTTGATCAATACAGAAAATACCATCATGGTACTACTGCCCAGAATATTGAAACTGTCAAAGCTGAAACATATGAGCATTAACATGAGTTTTTTCTTTTGAAGACGAAGAGCACGCGGACCACATCCAGAGTAGAATATTGGAAGCTGAGAATTCAAAGTTGACAACTTTATCCAGAGTTTTTATCCCATATTCCCAAGGCACGAATGATGCTCTGGCAAAGTTCCCAAATCTTCAGCACCTTGATTGCACCATGGTACCCAAGTGTCCTACAAACGGCGATTGGTTTCCCAAGTTTGATGTCCTTTATAAACTTGAATCACTCTTTGTAGGATACTACAACACATGGAATGATTATGTTTATCCCAATGAATATCACTTCCCTAGCAGCTTGAAAGAGTTACGGTTGTATGGTTTTGTCATGATAGCTGATTTGTTGTCAGCAATCACGGCATTGCCTCAGCTTGAATTACTGGAGATTATGGAGTCTAATTTCGTGGAGGATAAGTGGGATGCAAGTGAGGACATGTATCAAAGTCTTAAGACTTTGACTTTGGGAAAGGTCAACCTTTCAGAATGGGAAGTTGATAGGGGAACTTTTCCCAAGCTCGAGGAATTAATACTAGAAAATTGTTACAAGCTTACGGAGATCCCTTGTGCATTTGGGGATATAGATACTTTAAAGTCCATTCGCGTGGTTCATAGTCACCGTGAGATTGGAGATTCAGCCATTGAGATTAAGAAAGAAGTAGCAGCTTACACAGGAGAGGACAGACTTGATGTCGATATATCAGATGTGTATGAATAAGAAGCTGAAGAAGAGGTAATTAATTTCTTACATCTTCATTCGTTTTAATTATTTAATCGTGTGTTTTGTTTTCATATCATCATCCTGTATACATCTTTGAGTTCAATTTTTACTAAACGGTATAAGCACTTTCTGTTGGATGGCAATACAAGCCTGTCGTAGCCTCTGCTTTCTGGAATACTGAAATAGAAAAAACGTTACAAGAAAGGCCTCAGTTGTCATCTATACCCTCCAACTTTGGTTGAACAAGTAGACACACGCTTTCTACGTGGCGTCATTTGTGGAATTTTGCATCCTACACGTACATGTATTTGTTCATTTTTTTTACAAGTTTAAGTGTTTATGGGACATAGATGTGAGCTGTAGTCAAGTTAAGGAACATATTTATGTATTATGGAGAGTATCAATGCATTCATCAGATTACTAGTGTTTCCTTTCATGTATTGCTTCACCTCATTAGTAATTTGTTTTATTTGCAGTTAAACCTTGGAAATTTAGACATTGCAGATTGCTAGTAGGATAGTGAGATGGTGCGCAAAGCGAGGTGATTTGAACTTGGTTTAGAGATAGAAGGAGATTGTTGGGTAATGTCAACATCTTGCTTATGGCAAGACCACGAGTGGCTGGAGTGGCCCTTGCTTGGTGGAATTAGTTAAGAAATAAAGTTGTGTCTTTGCTATTTGCTATATCTTTTGGCATGATAGAGCACTCTTCTTTCTCATTTGCTTTTTTATTTGGTCTACAATGTTATAGTTGATGTTGGGATAATATTCATTAACTCCTTGATTTTTCATTGTTAAAATAGTTTTATGGAAAAAATTTTACTTTTTTCTTTTTTGCAATTCTCGTATGTGCAAAGTATTCAATTATGTGAAAAAGAAATATGGTAATTATTTCGCAACGCTGAAATTAAAACTTTTAGGAAATCTTGTGGGCTGAAATTCACTTTTTTATTTGTGGCATCAGTAAATCTATTTTACTATAGAAAAAAATTTAAGTTTGGGAAATGGTAGCTAGAAAATTGAGAAGAAGAAAAGAAAAAAATAGTGAAAGAAGGCTCTCATGTGCGGTTAGTGTGTGCATCACATTCACTATGCCATGTAAGCAAAAAGTCTCAAAATGGTATAGTGGGACTCTACACAAGGTATCTAAAATGAACAAAATCCAATTAAGGTGTCAACTTTAAGGGGTCATCGATGAATTTATCCTCAGAATATTTGTCCCTTTCATTCCATACATGCTCATTCATTTTTTAGAAGTGAAAAAATGTTGGACCTAATGTGAACATTCAATTAGTCTAATCAAAGTCTAAATCTGAAACTGATTAGTTTAAGTTTATAATAAAGGACCTAACGTGAACATTCAATTATTTTGAATTATTAAAACCAAGTGAAAAATCATTTGGCAGTTGGCATTTAAAAGACAATTGAATTTAAAATTTTCATGATTAAACACATTAATATTTAATTAAAATAAAAAAATATTTCAAAATAAATAAAACCTTTTATACCAAATGGGTCCTTTATTTATTGGCAGATCCACATTTTCCGCTTGTTTAATTGATTAATAATGAATAGATTATTGTTAAGGTGGCCAACTTGATTAAATTTTGGGTTATTTGGTATTTCAAATGATAAAAATTACGGGAATCTCAACTTAATTCGTTTTCACAATATATATCGGAAGAATAGATTTTGAAAGTTGCTTACATATTTATATAAAATTTAATGATCTTTTTATAAGATATTGTTATTTGTTAAGTAACCAACAAATCTCATTTCCTCTAGTTTGAAAGAGAATAGCTTGGAAGTAAAGAAAAAAGGTATTGTAATATTTCTCTAGTTTTCTCTTTCTTATTTCATTTTATTACATGTATTTTAGTGATTTTTGAAAGAAATATATGGACTCAAAGGAATTAAGTAGAGTAATATCTCCTTTTTGTTTTTACTTTGTTTATTTGTGGATTATATACATAATAAGAACTAGAAAATCAGTTTTTATTTTGGACTTGATAATTATAAAATTTATATATGTTGGATATACAGCATGATATAAAAATTAAGTGTTTTTTTTAACTCATCTCTAGAAAATTTTTCGCATTTTTTTGTTTGTTTTGACCATACAAGCAACTCTCTCTTGTCGATTATTATTCTTCAATATATAGAAGTTGAAAGAATTTATTTCCTGCATCAAGATCAGCCTCTGATCCTTTTTTCCTTTCCTCTATAAACTGTTTTTTCAATTTTTTCATATTTGATTGGTCAAAAGTATTAGAGAACATATTTATCCTTATTAAATATGCATATGATTCATTGAAAAATCAGTTCCCTAGTAATTGAAGGCTGGTTGGAGGTTGGAGATTAAATTCAGCATAAATGGAAACAGGAGAATCAGGAACAAGCAAGGCATTGGTATGTCTATCAATTTTTCTAGCAATTATTAGTTTTACATAATTTGTAACAATATTATTAAGGTCTATACATAACATAACTATTCATCTGTCTATGAAGCCTCGAACCATAACTGAATAGTGTCAATCGGGACAAGAAACAAAACTTCCTAAAATATGTAGACTAAGTCCTAGAAGCAGAGAGGGGTTCACTAATAGCACAAGATATGGAACCTTACACGCGGTCTGATCACGTATCTACATACCCGAGTCTGCATCAATAAAAAGATATGCAGCGCCCCCGACAAAAGGGACGTAATTACATATGAAATAGCGGAATGAAACAATAATGTACAGATCAAATCAATAGAAGCAACTAACACGGTTAAAATCATAACAACCAAAACTCAAGACAATTCAAAGTAATTCAATAAGTTTTCTTCTATAAAAAAAGTTATCCTTTCCATACTCCTCCTTTCTAACTTCATGTTCTTTAGTTGAATCTTCCGATCCTAGTTAATGATCTTGGGCTAGTAGAAGATTTTTCGAATTATCTTGGGCTAAAATGTTAGTCTAGTAAGTGATGTATTTTTTCTGTTTGTTAGCAGCTGCCATTTGAGGAAAAAAGACGAAGTATCAGGAATCTTATTGATGGTTTCTTGAATCGCTTGAAGAAAATGCAGAATGAAGAAGAAGAATTCATTGCTTCAAAATTGGATATCGTTGAAAAGCTAAGAATGGATTTGAGATTCCTAAGAACATTTGTCCTGTTTGGGGATTCGAGTTTGGATGACTTTTATGACAAGATGTCGCTGAATATTTTCATGTTCAAAGAACTGGCTTTGTCACTTTTCTATGAAGATGAATTTATACAGAGTAAAAGTATGGCCAAATACAACATGGTTCATCTCACGTATTTCATGGTGTGTGAAATCACGAGTTATTTGCGTTTGAAGAATGTAGGCATGATGACAGAGGAGAAAATGTTTGAATATCTCTTCAGACACCTCCATGATCTACCAAAGTACTGTGCTAAAGTCCTTCTTCCCCTGATGAGTGACTACAAGATTCTTCGGCAAGTATGCAGACATCTGATAGATTTCTATCCTATCCTCGCGGCCAACAGAACAAGTACTGAATATCTCTATCCTCGGTACCTAATGACAGTTCAGAGAATAACACAATTCTGTTTAGATCTTTGGACTGGAAAGTATAAAGAATATACTGACTATGGCGATGATTATGACGTCTCTCAATGCTCTTCCAAGATCACTTCTCTAGTTTGGTCAGCAAGCTGTTGGAGGAGAGCTCAGAGAATAATATCAACAAAGCAGATTTTTCAGATCCAGACTTTTTTGCAAGAAATTGAACAAATGAAGGGAGATATCAGACAAATTTTTTTAAAAGCCTCGGAGACATCTCAATTTCACTTTCCTATGGATGATGGTTTCCTATTCATGAATCTTCTATTCAGCTATTTAAATGATTTTCTCATTTCCAATGTCTGTTCAGTTTCTCTGATAAAAAAAGAAATTGGGATGGTGAAAGAAAGCCTTGAATCCCTAAGATCATCTTTCGGTAAAGTCGGGCAAACATTGGATGACACTAGTGGAGTAGTTAAAGATTGTTGGGTGCGTGCTTTAGATGTAGCATATGAGGCAGAACATGTCATTAATATTCTTGTCAGAGATAAAGCTCTCTCGCATCTCATCTTCTCACTTCCGAGTGTCACTGATAAGTTCAAGTTTATCGTGGCAGAAGTCACCAGTTTACAGCTGGAGGATAAGAATGGGGATCACCCCCTTGATGCAATGTTTTCCAACGAGCCAGTTGAGGTAACAGTAGGTCATGAGGAAGACATCACTAGTTTACAGCTGAAGGATGAGAATGGGGATGACGTCCTTGATGCAAAGTCGTCCGACAATCCAATTGAATTAACAGTAGGTCATGAGGAAGAAGAAGCCTGGATCATTAACCAGCTGCTTGATGAACATGAATCCGAGCTTGATGTCATTTCGATTGTCGGAATGCCAGGACTTGGTAAAACTACTCTGGCCAACAAAGTGTATAAAAATGCATTAGTTGCTAGTCATTTCAATGTTCGTGCTAAGTGCACTGTTTCCCAAAAGTATAACAAGTCAAATGTGTTGCGGGAGATCCTTCAGCAAGTTACTGGCTCAGAAGTAAAAGATAGTGAGGATGACCTTGCTGATAAACTACGAAGAGCACTACTTGATAAAAGGTACCTCATCATCTTGGATGATGTGTGGGCTATTGCAACAGGGGAGATGTTAATAGCATGTTTTCCAAAGGTTAAGAGAGGAAATCGAATCATCTTAACTAGCCGAAGTAGTGAGGTAGGTTTGAAAGTTAAATGTCGTTGTGATCCTCTCCACCTTCAACTTTTAACACATGAAAAAAGTTGGGAGTTATTCGAAAATGGGGTGTTTGGAATTGGAAGTTGCCCTGCTGAACTGTCAGTTGTTGGACACCAAATAGTTAGGAAATGTAAAGGACTTCCCTTTGCTATTGTTTTGATTGCTGGAGTAATTGTTAGAGGAAAGAAAAAGGAAAAGGATTTGTGGCTTAAGATACAACATAATCTGGATTCCTTTATTTCTGCTAACAATAATTTGCAGATGATGAAGGTTATGCAATTAAGTTATGACCATTTACCATGCCACCTGAAGCCGTTGTTGCTTTACTTGCAAGATCTCAAAAGAGCAAACGAACTCCGGTCTCTACATTGATGCAGTTGTGGATGGCTGAAGGATTGGTGGATCATGATAGTTTAGAGGAAGCCTGATAATGGTGGAGCTCAGCCAGTCCAAGAGTAGTTGGGCTTTGTCTGTAATGATCAAGGTTTGCTACGTGCATGATGTTGTGCACGATTTTTGTCCAGTAAAATCCAAAAAGGAAAAGTTTTTCAAGTTAATCAATTCAGGTGATCCATTTCATGCTTCTGATTTCCTACACCATCGTCTAACCATTCATACTGATGACAGCCAACTCCACAAAAAATGTGTTTTGTTCAATTCTAATAAGTGTTCAGCTGGTAGTAAGCATCTCATATCTTTGACAGTGAGTGGTCCTCTTGATAACTCCAGGTATATCTTTCACACAAGACACTTGAGACTTGTTAGAGTGTTGCAACTGAGTAACATTATTCTGGAAGATTCTTTAATGGAAGAAATAGGCTCCCTATTTCATTTGAGGTTCTTAAGCTTTCGGGCTAATATAAAAGCCATCCCAATGTTGTGGGTGAACCTCCGGAATCTGGAAACTCTGTTGATCAAAACGGAATATACCAGCATGGTACTAGTGCCCAGAATATTGAAACTGTTAATGCTGAAACATGTGACCATTGACATGAGTTCTTTCTTTGAAGAGGACGCGGACAATATTAGAATATTGGAAGCTGAAAATTCAAAGCTGACAACTTTATCCCAAGTTGATATCTCATATTCCGAATGCACAAATGATGCTCTGGCAAAGTTCCCAAATCTTCAGCACCTTCATTGCACCATCATGGTACTGATGGGAAAGGCAATGCACTAACAAGAATGCCAGATAGGATAGCAGCGGAATAATACCCAAATCTAAACTTTCCCTTTCAATTTGAACCAAGAGAAGACAAACCAATCAAGCAATATGAAGAATGGACAGCAAGTATATCAACCAAACTAAAGCAACAAGATAAGAATAAACCAATCACACAAGACACAACAATTTACGTGGAAAACCCTTCGATGTGAAGAGTAAAAAACCACAGGACCAAAAGCTCCACTATAAACACCAAGAGTTACAAAATTGTTCTCCAAAATTGGCCACAAAACAAGCGTCAAAC
>JAJOOF010007117.1:0-12430 GCA_029582545.1 Solanum lignicaule | reverse complement strand
CCCCCCCCCCCCCATGTTGAAAAAATTAGAAAGAGAATAAAGTGAAATTTAAAATATATATATAAAAGGATTGATTAATGATTTAAGGGAAAATGGTCAAATATGCCCCTAAACTATTCAAAAAGGTCTAGATATACCCCCATTTAAAGTTTGGCTCACTCATGCCCTCACCGTCCAACTTTTCGTCTAGATATGCCCTTATGGGCGTTAAATGTCAAATGAAATTGCCACGTCATTTTTACATTACCACGTGGCATTTATATTAAAGGGAAAAGAGTCAAATATACCCCTAAACTAATCGAAAAGGTCTAGATATACCCCCCTTTTAAATAAACTACCCGACCCGTTTTCAACAATTTTTTTAAATTTTTATTTTTTCAGTAAATCCCAAAAATGAGTAATCTACTAATAAAAAATAGGAAAATATGGAAAAAAATATATAATATGAACGCCAAAAATTCACAAATAAATATAGTAACCTTAAATTCAACAATTTTTTAAAATTTTTATTTTTTTCGATAAATCACGAAAATGAGTAATTGATTAATAAAAAATATGAAAATGACTTTATGCTGAATTTTTAGGTTATATTTTTTATTAATCAATTACTCATTTTAGGGATTTATCAAAAAAAAATATAAATTTTAAAAAATTGTTGAAATTGTTGAATTTAAGGTTACTATATTTATTTGTGAATTTTTGGCGTTAATTTTATAATTTTTTTTTTCATATTTTTCCTATTTTTTATTAGTCAATTACTCATTTTTTGGATTTACCGAAATTTTTTTGTTGAAAACGGGTCGGGTAGTTTATTTAAAAGGATAGTTTAGGGGTATATTTGACCCTTTTTCCCTTTAATATAAATGTCATGTGGTAATGTAAAAATGACGTGGCAATTTCATTTGGCATTTAACGCCCATAAGGGCATATCTAGACGAAAAGTTGGACGGCGAGGGCACGAGTGAGCCAAACTTTAAACGGGGGGTATATCTAGACCTTTTCGAATAGTTTAGAGGCATATTTGACCCTTTTCCCATGATTTAATAGTCTTTTCAATGTTTTTTTTACTATTGGGGCCATCGAATTTTACCTCTAACGTGCCTAATTTGAGTGTATTTCACGCATTTTGCCAGATAAAATTTGAGAGTTTTTTTATTTAAGTATTGGATAATTAAAATGCATACTTGTGCAGTGACAAAGTTAAAGGTCAAAGTTATAATTTGAAGCCAAGTTAAGGATCCAATTTATATAGGTTATTCATGCATGAGGTTTTCATTGGCGAGTGGTTTTGTAAATTACTTTCTGCTAATTTTTACATATTAAGTTTTACGTGAAAATCACATTTCCACTGATGAATATTGAAATATATAGTTTGTAGAGGTAAATTTTACCTTAATTTTTAAACTTTTATAATATTGTAAGGGGTTGTTTGGTGTGATGTATAAAAGAAAATAGTCATGGGATAATTTGTTAGTTCTTTTTTACTTCTTGTTTGGTTACAAAGTATGGGACAACTTATCCCAGGATTAGCAAGTAGTGCTGGGATAAGTTATCCTTCCTTCTTGGTGGAATAACAATACCAGGACAACTTATCCCAGGGTAAAACAATTGAAATGACAAAAATATCCTTCAAGTCCTTTTTAGTATCACTTCTGTATACTATATAGCTGCTTGCTCTAGTTTTGGCAGGTGTTTTAGTGCAATTTTGGTCAATTTTTTGGAGTTTTTGTTGTTTTTTTTTCAAGTCTTAATAACTGTTTTAATGCGGTTTTTGCTACTAATTTGATGGATTTTTTTATGCTATCTGAATTCAGATTTGGTTCAATTTTTGTGGTTATTTTTATGCAAATTTTGTCCAGTTTTAGCTGTTTTAGTGCAGTTTTTGCAGCTAGTTTGGTGTATTTTGGTCACTTTATTGCTGTTTTCTTAAAACATTTTTGGAGTTTTGATCCCATATTTTTGGTTATTTTGATACAGCTTTTACTTCAAATTATGATTGATTTGTTTTTAATTAATATTTTACTTATGATAGTGAAGAGGAGAGCCTTCCCACGGGCCTATTTCAATTCATATGAAATACAAATTTAAACAATTGAGATTCACGTAATTTATTTTTAAAAGTGAATAAATAAAGCTCTATAAAAAAATACATATAAAAAGCCTAAATAAAATGAATGGTATTTTTGTAAACAAACAACTTATTCTTAAAAAATATGTCATGCATATTAGTTTTAATACAACAAACCAAACAGTCAATAAAAAACAATCTCATCATAACTAATCACAGCATAACTTATCCCAGCATAACTAATCCCAACATAACTAATCCTAGCATAACTAATCCCATCATAACTTGTATTCAAACCAAACGACCCCTAAGTTTTTTCCCAACTAAAAAGTATAGTGTATAAAGTTTGTGCAGAAATTTTAGAGGCCCAATGCAGCTATAGTTCATGAATATGATATAGCACGAGTTAGACATCTAATTGCTTCGTTGAATCAAACATATTCTCAATTCACTCGACACTCAGAGAGCTAAATCTTTGGAACAACAGCTTTCATGGTGGCATCCCTTGGCTACTTGCAAGATAGCACACAATGCATTCGAACAAGTCTATACATACCAACAAAGAATCAAAGGTTTTTTTTTTTTTTTATGACAAGGGAAACCTCCCGCCGCTACCCTTTAGGTGCGCACAGGATAAAACTCCCGCTCCTATGAAATAACTCGCAAACCACATAGGAGAGGTAACCAGCACTAGGCAAGCCCGGTGCGACGAGCTCGACCCAGAAGGCAAACCCCTTGCCAGCGATGACAAGGGGTTTCGAACTTGAGACCTCCAACATAGAAGTCTCAAACCCAAACCACTGGGCCACCCCAAAGGGTAAATCAAAGGGTTTTCTAATGTATGTCTATCTATACATTCCTAAACCAAATTTGACATAAAATGTGCTCTCCCAGTTCATCTAACCATACCCGGTTCCTCACTCTCAGCATCGTCAAATATTGTGTGCTATCTTGCCAGCATCATCCAAGGTATACCCTGGGGCAGTGTTGATTCAAAAGAAGTTCCCAGTAGCCAAATATGTGTCACCAACATCCCTTCCCTCTCCTCAGTTCTCTACTTTAAGACTGTACCGATGAAGAGTGAAGGTGCATAATTTTACAGAGAAAACTTACCTTTGTCATATCCACTGTAGGACTAGATGTTTTAAGTTCCTCATTACTCTGCTGCTGTGTCTTTTAATATGATGCCAATGAACACCTCAACCTCAGACCATCACCTTTGCAACTGCAGAGTGCAGAGTTTGAACAGAACAACACTGACAGAAACAGCTTCTTCAGTTTGTCAAGAAAGAAGCAAACTCAAAAGAGCTACGGAACTATAGTAATGAGGCCAGAAGCTACAAACATGTACATCTAAGTTTGTGCATAAAACTTGTCGTCCCCTCCAAACACCTCTCCAGTCAATTAGCAAAAAACCCTTTCTATCCTCTTCTGATTATCCTTCGGTCCATGAGGAAGTTATTATATAAGCTAAGAAACATACTCCACAGGTCACAGCTTCCTTGCTGTCTGAGCGTAGAAACATATAACTGACCACTTTTTCACTTCCTTCACGCATGAAACGCCTGCTGCACAGCATCCCCCTTCTCTGCAATTCTGACTGTGTTAGACAAGCTTCATGTCCGGTAATCCAACAAAATCTGGCTTGGCAAAACTACCTTCAGAAGGTGGGTTCAAGAATGTCACTAGGAATTCATTCTTACACTCATTTTTTTTAATAAAGGTAACATCATTCTTACACTTTATAAGTTCCCCTAATTTCCTAATTTCCGTGGCAAAGGTAAAAGAGTGACTTGTTTAAGGCCTGTTAAAAAGGAGAGCTTTCTCCATCATATCTTGATCAGTCAGGATCAGCTCCAGCTAACTTCAAAATGGCGGGGAAGGAGAAAGATGGAGGAAGTCCATCTCTTAACTTCTTGATCCATTTGGTTCGAGAGAAATAGAAAAGTGTTTGAGAAAAAAAGAAGAGATCTTAAGTTATTTAAGACTTCTTTTGGAGTTTCTAACCAAAATCATCCCTATTGTTTACCCTAATTTCATTACATCCTTATACTATCTATCCCGCTTAACTGGCAACATCCTTTAAGTTTCCCAAACCTAACCAAAATCATCCCTCTGTTGACTTTCCCTTCCATTGTCATGTGGACTTCATGTACTTTTATTTCCTTAAAGAGCAGAACCAATTAATGTTTGATCGACATAAAAATTTCTCATCTTTCTAATGGTGGAGAAATTAGGTAAATGCTTTCAGCTAGTTTTCAACATAGATGGATTACTTTGTCATTATCAATCAAGTACAAACAGTGAATAATTGAGAGCCTGCTAAAAATTAAAGTTCAGACTTAGAAAGTCACAGTGAAGATTATATACTTTGCACATGCAGATATCGTTCTGGTGTTCAAAAGTTTTAATGTTGTATTCATCTTCTTTTAAAAGAGTGTTCAATCCCAATTCTGATCAACTCCAAAATGACGTCAATTGCTACAAAGTTGGAGCCAATGCATCATCTCGACTTTCAAGATAGATGAAGCAGGCTTTTCTGTGTGTATATCAAAACTCATGCCAGTAATCCGTTAACTCTTCCACCTTTTAGTAAAAAAGAGTGTCATTAAAGGTACCAGTCCTCTACTTTGGATTCAACAACTCAGCAAAAGAATGAAAATTGTCATTTGGCATTTTGGGCCCTCAAGGATTGTAACAACAACAATGCATTTGAGCCTTATGAGTGGTTAGAAGGACTTCATAGGCGCACATGGGACCCTATGCAGCAAATAACCATATCTAATGGAAATGAAACGGTGATAATACTAAAACACAGAACAAAGAAAAAAAAGAGCAAATTGAGTAATCACTAATATTTCATAGACCAATTCTTCAATTGAGCTAATATCTAATTCACAATAATCGAACCATACACGAGTTTAAAACAATGCTTTTCTTATCACTCCACAATGGTCTAGTATATGAGTGATAGAAGAATCATACCAACAACGGAGAAATACGATCCCCAAGAATTCCAAAAGAAAGATTAGATCCTCGTGAGTTCAATCATCCAATTATGCCTTCACCTCGACTTGCTTTGGTCCTAGTTCAGGGAGCAGGAAACCAAGACCATCCTTAGGTTTAGCATCCAAAGAAGCTTCCTTTCCATTTTGATACAACGGATTTGATGTCAAAATTCTCAACCCTTTATACCTATCAATCTCTAAAACCTCCGGCAATCCATTAGCACATCCCTTTGACATACCTACATCAATCCTTATGGCTTGGTTACCACAAACTCCATTTATCCCACTTTCTTGAATTGTATGTCCCATTATCATCCTCTTCGCTCCAGGAATAGTAGCAAGCACATGTTCAAGAGTAGAACAATCACAATCCTTTGCTAACTCATTTGAAAACCTCCTCAACCAAACAATAGAATCTTTCCCCCTCACTAAATCCCTTGAAACTCTTCCCTTCAATCCACAAATCCAATCCCTCACTTCCTCATTCACATTCTCAAATCCATAATCCACATGTTTAGGCAAAAGCCCACCATGTACAAACACGGAATCACCAACCACAACAACTGTTTGATTTTTCGATAAAAACCTTTCTGAAATAGGCCCCTTTGGCCTTAATGCTGCAATACGGATTCTAATCCCCTCAAAATACTCCGGTCTAACACCGCGAAATTCTAAAGGAATCCCTTCAAAAAGATCCTTAACACACCCTTTTTCACCCAACTCAGTACAAAACTTTTTCATATCAATCCCTACAGAATACCACATAGCCCAATCTTGAAATTCTTTAAGACCCTCTTTAGTAACATACCTAAAATCACCATCAACATTCATAATTTCATGATTACCATTCATAGTAATTAAATTACCATTTACCTTTGCAGCTTCCCTTTTCAGTTTTTCAAGAAAATAAAGAATTTTCAACTCTTCACCACCACGGTCAAGCACATCACCTATTTGTACAACTGTTGTTGACCCACCACACCATTTATCATGATCATCAATTAAGCCAGCAAGTTTGAAGGATTCTTTGGATTTTTGAAAATCGCCATGGATATCACCTATAGCAATTAAACGAGTAGGAGAAGGGAAGATTGTTTGTAATGGATTTTGGGGTTTTGGGGTTATTGGCGGCGGTAAGAAGAGGCCACCACTGACAGAGAAATCGACAAATGTGTCAACGAAAGAGGAGAAGATTGTAGGGAGGTTTTGGCATGTTAGATTCGCTTGTGACTCCATTTTTGCATTTGATGTGAACAAAGTGAAGTTTTTGTTTTGTTTTGTTGAGAAATAGAGGTTTTGAAAGGTCACTTGACTTTTGGTTGACCTAAATACTCTTTTAGTGATAAATAAAAATGAAAATTAAATTTTTGAAAGTGAGTAACAAGTTCAAGTTTTCTCTTCCCATTTGAGGTTTGCATTTCTCCTTTTCCCAAAAAAAAAAAAAAGAAGAGTAAAATAAAAATCTATCATGTCCAAAAAAAAAAATTTGGTCATTTTAACCAATTTTACAATTGTTTCAAAAACATTGATGTTCTTGAAAACAATCTACAATATTTTTTACTACCAAATTAAAGATACTATAAGGGCATGTTTGGAAAACCAATCTGGTAATTGGATTTGGTGTAATTGGGTGTAATTACAATGTCTGTCATGTTTGGTTAGATAGGTAATTACTTGGTCAGTAGGTAATTGGTGTAATTGGGTGGAGGTAATTACACTCTCCAATTTACAGGGAGATGTTGTGAATTGCTGGTAATTACATCGTGTAATTACCAGTTGATTACTATTTAATTTCTTCTTTTTATTTCTATTTTAATTTTTTTATTTTAATTTTTTATTTCTATTATTTTAAGTTCTTTTTTTAATTTTATTATTCTAAAAATTTCTAAAAGTTTATTTTATATTTTATATTATTATATTTCATTTTCTTCTCATTCTCAACCTTACTTCACGTGATTCTATGCAATTTTTTCGTATTATATATTTCTTTATGTCATGCTTATTTTTCTCATTAGCATAATTTTATTAGTATTCTAATTTCTAAATTAAAATAAAAATTATTTTTAAGTAGAGTTATAGACTTGTGTTTTCTTTTTTTTTTAAAAAAAATAAATCATATTTATGTATGCTATGTTAAAATTTGCGATAAGAGTATTATGTTAAATTTTTTGTTTTGAATTTATAACTTATGTTATATTTTCAGTTTCATTTGTTTTCTTAATATTGAATTTACATTGCAAGTCATTTTTTAATTAGATTATCTTTTTGTCAAACATTTTAATAATTTATGTCATTTTATTTATATATTAATCTTTTTATCCAACATGCATTTCACGATATTCGTAGAAACTTCATACTTTAGTTTTATGATCAATTCAATTGAAATATATTAATTTTAAAAAATATAAATCAATTATTTTTCATAATATTAGTTAAGAACATATTTTTATTAATTAATATATATTTTAAATATTTAATTTAATATCATTTATAAAGTTTCTTATTTGTCTAGTATAAATTTTAAATAATTAATTTTTATTTTTAAAATTTAATATAATTTCATGATTACAATTGTGCATTCAAAGTCCAAACAAAATATGTATAATTACATTGTGATATCCAAACTGAATATGCGTAATGTAATTACACTAATTCTAATTACTAGCCTTTGTCTTTCCAAAGTAAAGGCTGATAATTGTCTTTTCTTTAAAACGGTTTGTTGTTCAGCTACCAAAGCACCCCATGATTAATTAAGAATAGGCACATTATTTTTGCCAATTTTGTTTCCCTTTCCCCAAGCAATCCTTAATAAACCCCAATAATAGTAATCATAAACCCTAAACCCCCAAAAAATTCACACAGAGAAAATCAGCTTCAAAATCATTCAGATAAAAAGATGGATGACATAGCTGCAGCTGAAGAGAGAATTGTTACAGAAAGAATAAGGCAGAAAATCAACGAAGTAAATACAGCCGCACAAACACAACTCTCCGGTGTTCAAGATCATGTCCATTTTACTCTTCAGGTTTTTCAACGATTTCTTCTATGACTACCCACAACTGGGTTTATGCTAATCTTTTTTTGTTTCATGGGGAAATTTGCAGCAAGCCTACTTCAAATGTGCCTATGAGTGCTTTGATAGAAGGAAAAAACAAGAGGATATAGACAATTGTGTTGAGTATTGCAGTGTTCCTGTTCTTAAAGCTCAGAATTTTATTGAGAGTGAAATGGCCGATTTTCAGGTAAAAAATTGATTTTTTTAAAAAATTTAAAATTTGTGCCACATCAGTTGGATGTCCACGAGTTGGAGTGTTTTGTTGCCCGTTGAGACTAAGTTTGAGGTGTCAAAGTTATTGTGCTTACTTGCCAGTTGAGGCCAAGCTTCATTGGATCATGCTTATATTTCCATGATTTGAAATATGTTAAAGATTTGGAATGAATGAATATATATATTTATCATCAGAGGCGAATCCAGGATTTCAAGAAAACGAGTGCACCATTGCTTTAGAATTTCGTTTTTTTTTTTGAAAAAACGAGTGTTTATTAGTTACTAAAAAAAAATGAAGTGAATTGTGGCTGGCTGGGATTGAACTCAGGACCTTGGTGTTAAAATTTGACTTTCAAACCAGTGAACCATCAAGCAACTTTAAGAACGGGTTCAACAAGTGTTTATTTAATATGTTCTTTAATAATTATACAAGTAATATATCGAGTTTAGTCGGAGGACCACGGGTTCGAGTGACCCAATTTTTACACATAAATTCGCCACTGTTTATCATGAAAAATGTTTTTGTGGTAAATATGTTCTCAAAAAATGTTAAAAGTGGAAAATCAGTCTTGTTTATTGTTTTCCTGTGTATAGTTAGGTGAACATGATTGATGTAGTAGTTTAGGCTATAAGGATAGTGTTTTGGAGATACTTTTTAGTATTCAAGGTCAACAACAATATGGAGAAAGTGTTTGGATGAACGTAGAAGAAGTTAGGGAAAGTACGTACCTGTTGTAGAAGAAGTTCAGGAAAAATTTTATGAAATAAAAGGTCCATTTATATGATGGGGAAGAGTTGGATTCAGGAGCGTTTTCCATGGGGTAAATATCTTTTTTCGTTCATTTTCTCTTTGGTCAACTACGTGTAAAAGTTGTAACATATGATAAAAGTGACTGATAGGGTATAGGAATATTACTTTACTGACATTTTTGAGTAATTAAGGTTAACAACAATGTCAATGTGATAACAAGTAAGAGTTGGAGCATTTGTAAGGGAAAACGACTTCTCTTTTTGTTCATCTTGTTAAGCAATATTTTCCATTGTACCAGATAGATTGGAGTAAGTTCAGAATGTGGTGCTATGTGTTTGATTGTTCCCTTTTTCTTTTGGGGGTGGATTGTAATTTGTGTTTAACCCGTATTCCTTTAATGTATGTGAGGAGTGATCAAGTCATATTAGATTGTGTCCGATATAAGTTTGTCCGCTCTCTGCTTATTCCAAAGCAAAAGAAAACAGTTGATCGGGAAAAAAAAGGAGGAAAAGAAAACAAAAGATGGAAGAAAAAAAATAGCTAGTTGAAAGCTTTTGAATTTTTTTCAAGAAGAGGGTGGGAGGCTGGGAGCCGTTGTCAGAGAAGCTTGAATAATTTGGGTGAATTTAGTATTTAGGGATGTAGCTCGTTGATTCAGGGTCCTGCATTGCCGTGTAAGAATGTAGTCATCAATTTGAGGGTTGTTTTTATTCCTTCTTATAACTGAAACTTTTTGAGGTGTGCTTGTTCTACAATGCACACATACGGTCCTTTATTACTTCTTTTAGTAAGATTGGATTCCTCCATCCGCTCTTGTCATTTGAAAAGAATTGGGTTGCTTAGAAGTAATATCTTTTGGAGCACAAAGTGAAGGTTTCCTTGTCCTCTACTGCCATAATAATTTTTATATACTCGTATTTACCCATCAATTTCTTATTAAACTTTTGGAGTCATTTAATAGCTTTGACTTTCATTTTCAATCAGTATAGATTAGAATATGTTTGTCGTACTATTTGTCGTCACTATTGTTCTTTTCTCCATTATTTTCTTTATGCTTCACTTATGATTGGTTGACCTTCTCTTGAACGAGTCACGGAGCTCTCAACTGAGTTGTTTAGGTTCTGAAATTCCATCTCTAGTTGGGGCTTTCTATTCGAGAACTAAGGATCTATCGGAAACAACCTCTCTACCTTCACAAGAAATTTTGCTTTATCTTAATTGATTTCTGTAAGAGAAAGTTGCTGCAATAAAATGAAATATAAACCAGATCTCAATAGCATATTGCCTCTGAAAAAAAAAACATCAACTCATTTCTCATTTTGATGATTTTCATGTCCTTTGGGATATTTAGGGTAATATCCACTTGCATTAGCATGATTGTTCTGGTTGAACTTACGACTCGTTCCCGAAGTCAACATTGCAAAATGTGGGGTGGCTAGCCTTGTAAAAGTGGCTGGCTGATCCCATCCTTCTTTTGGCTTGTTCAAATTAACCCTTCCTTGGCCTAGATATTACTCCCCCCCCCATGTATCCTCCTCTTATTTCCACGGGAGGAGGATGCCATCTTGTGTTTAATTGACATTGGTGTCTATTATCTAAAATCTTTTGCTGAAAAGATTCAGCAGATTTATTGGTGTGATATTCTGCAGCCATTTGATCAAACGAATAATGGGTTTATTAATTCATCATTTGATCTAGCATTTCATTATTGTTTCTTAATGTAATTTATCAACTGCAGGAAAAGATGAACAGGTCTCTAATGGTCTGCCAGGACAAGTTTGAGGCCGCTAAACTCCAGAAGAACAAAAGTGACGCCATAAAGGATATGGAATCTTGCGTAGATCAGTCAGTTCAAGATAACATCAAGACATTACCACATCTGGTTGGTAAATTCAAGGTTTCCCTCGGCATTACTGAGTAGAGAAATTTAGCTCGCCATATACATGACCTTCTGTACTTCTCATATTTAGTTAGTTTTAGCTAAATAGACGCCAAATCCAGAAACACGAATTAATGAAAATCCATTCAGTTTTGTGAACCATAAAATTTCAACCTCATATCTTGCTTCTGAAAGTGTTATACTTTGTACTGGTCAAAAAGCTTTATGTTCAATTCAGAAAATGTCATTCTTTCTCCAGTTATTTCCTTTCAGACTAATGTTGATTGACTTAGTAGCCATTTTGTGGCTTGTATTATACTATAGTATATATATTATTATTTTACTCTTATTTAGAAATGACAGTTAGAAGGACTAACACTGCATTAAATTAAAGAATTTTGTACATTAACTTTTAACTTTATTAAATTAGTTGTACAGCTTGCAAAAAGAATTGTACATTAACTTTTGAATAAATAGGAGTATTATATGTCGCCAGCTGTCTGATGATTCACTATATTGAACACATGTGTACTACCTTTTATTACTCATACATATATACAGTTACCAAACACAATAGCTCCAAATATATATTACTTTAATTGTCTCAATTTAAAGATTTTGAATTGTTAATTATTGTGATTTATATTACTCCTTATTAGAAGTGAGACTTTAGAGGACGATCACGGCACTACCAAGTACACAAAGCATTTCAAATTGTACTATAAAATTAATTGTGGCTCATTAATTGTACACGTGTCTTTCTACATATACAACAACCCACATGAATAATTACTTTTCTGACTTTTTTTCCTCAGTTTCTCTCTCTGTATATTCATTTTTTTTTTCTTTTTTTCTACTTTCCATTCTCCCCTTTTACTCTCTTTATATTATCTTTGATCTTAAATTTTTCATAGATCTTTAAAATATTTTGAATTATTAATTATTATGAATTATAATATTTTGATTTTTACGTGGTTTACAAATATATAAATTTCATTTTAAAAAAATTGAAGATACCATACACAAATTTATGGTCAAACTTAAACTATTTGATTCTCGAGAAATAAAAAAGTGTCACATAAAATGGGACAGACAAAGAATAAGTCTCAATTAAATTTATTTCACTCTTTATTTTCCATTTTTAACATAATTTTTCAAGTTGGATTTCTAGGAATTCTATTGTAGACCCATTTAAATTTTACCTTTTTGTTTTAAATTAGAGAACTTGGCCGCACTTCGCGCGATCATTAAAATTAAATATTTTTGATTAATTTTATATTTACTCTGTTGTTTAATCGTAATATTATTATTTGTTTTAATAATATGAAGATTGTGAAAAAAATAAATCTTGACAAATTTTATATCTATTAAATGAGGAAGAATATATTTTTTATCAAATAAGTTAAAATATATTTGCTAATAACAAATTCTTCCATTGCATGAAGTTGATCCTTTA
>JAJOOF010007116.1:0-14951 GCA_029582545.1 Solanum lignicaule | reverse complement strand
CCAAAACTTAAGAAAAACTTAGGAATGACTTGAATGAACTCTCTTAAGTTCTTCTTGAAACTCAAGGTGCTATATCTAGTGACCTTAACACTTAGGAAAATTTTAATTCCTTGCAGAAATCTCACTCATTACGAAGAACGATTCGAGTCTTAGCTCAAAAAATTTCTGGGGTGTTACAAAACTCCATGTTGTAGCTCACATGGTTATATGTAGGTTTATAGTATGTCCCATAGTTCAATCTTAGATGTTGCATGACCTTGTCAGTTTTTTCAGTTACATGTTTTACCACTTGGTCATTGCATCATCTCATGTTATTCAGTACAACATTTCAAATTCAACATATCTATTTATTATGTTTATCATCCATATCCTACATACTCAGTACCTTCAAAGTACTGATAGCATACTCTTGTGCTATATTGTTTGATAATATAGGTTCAGACGTTCAGCACTCAGGCCACGATTAGTAAGACTTCAGATCAGCTTAGTAGTATTATTGGTGAGTCATCATCTATAGAGGACAACTTTTATATTCCATTCAATTGTATTCACTACAAAAGGAACCCTAATTACCAACAAAAAAATTCGTTGGCAAATTGATCAAATTGGTTGGCAAATTGAGTTACCAACCAAATGCCAACTTATATTAATCTGTTGCTAAAAGGCTCGTCAGTAAATATTACCAACCAATTTTAATTTGTTGGTAAACTTACCAACCAAAAATCAGTTGGTAAACACCCATAGATGTTGTTACAAAATTTTGAAACATGGCCCTGAAATTTCCGTTGGTAAATTCACCAACTAATTTTTTGTTAGTATATCGTTAGTACCTTTACTAACGAATTGAAAAGGAGTTAGTAAATTATTTTCTTCATTATTCAATTCCGTTGGTAATTATAGTAAATTTTTGTTGGTAATTTACCAATAAATTTTAAATACTTTTATTTTTTTTGGTTTCCCATCCGGTGTCCGGTACCCCACACCGGAGCCCGACTAAATCCGGATTCACGCCGGGAAGTCCCATATTGGGGAGTAAAGTGCTCCCTAACAAAGCCGACTCCGTACCCAAGGGGAATCGAACCTGAGACCTCTTGGTTAAGAATGATGCAGTAATTACCACTCCACCACAACCCTTGTTGGTAATAAATTTTAAATACGTTAGTATGATTATTTTTTTTTCTAATAAATTTACTAATTGATTGTTAGTTTGTTGGTTATATATCATTCAAGGCAACTCCATACCCAAGGGGAATCAAACCTGAGACCTCTTGGTTAAGGATGTAAGAGTACTTACCACTCCACCACTACCCTTGTTGGTAATAAATTTTAAATACGTTCGTATGATTATTTGTTTTTCTAATAAATTTACTAATTAATTGTTAGTTTGTTGGTAATCTATCATTCAAGTTCAATGTTAGGTTAGTAATTGATTGAAAATATGTTCAAAATATTATTAACTGGATGATTATCCAATAGTAAAATATTTATTAATTTATTGCATTTAAAAATCTAAGAGCACGAATATAAATCCAAAAATACTAATATCAATTTTATAAATCATATTTGAATGAAACAATGCAAAATCTATGATAACAAGTTAAATTAATCTCAATATGACACATATCATTATATCAAAAAATTTAATTTGAGCACGTTTACCAAAAATATTGACCAAATCTAAATTTTGGCCAAAATTTAAAAGTTAAAACGCCTAACAGCACAAACTGAAAATGGAAGACTCAAAACCTGAACCAACCATCCTATCAAATATAAAAATGACCTTCCAAAGCTAATCGCGCTGACGGAATTCTCATCAGAACACGTTTACAAAAAATGTAAAGAAAAGTCAAATTTTGGCCAAAAGTTAAAAGTTAAAACACCTAACGGTACAAACTGAATATGAAAACCTCAAAATCCAAATCAACCATCCTCTAAGACGAAAAATGACCTTCCAGAGCTAACCGCGCTGACGAAATTCAAATTTGAACACGTTTCCCCAAAAAATTGACCTCGTTCAAATTTTAGCCAAAAGTTAAAAGTTAAAATGCTTAACGACACAAACTGAAAATACAAGTCTCAAAACCCGAACCAACCATCCTATGAGACCAAAACTGAACTTATATGGCTAACCGAGGTGACAAAATTTCACTTCGAGCACGATTACCAAAAATATTGACTAAAGTGAAATTTTGGCCAAAAGTTAAAAGTTAAAATACCTAACGGCACAAACTAAAAATGGAAGCCTCAAAACCCAAACCCTCTATCTTATTACATAAAAAATGACCTTCCGCATCTAACTGCACTGACGAAATTCTCATCTGAGAACGTTTATCAAATATATTGACCGAAGCTAAATTTTGGCCAAAATTTATAAGTTAAAACACCTAACGGCACACACTAAAAATGAAAGCCTCAAAATCCGAACCAACCATCCTATTAGATAAAAAATGACCTTTGGAGTTAATTGTGCTAACGGAATTCTCATCTGAGCACGTTCACAAAAATATTGACCAAAGTCAAATTTTGGCCAAAACATAAGATTTAAAACACCTAACGGCACAAACAAAAAACGGAAGCCTCAAAACTTGAACCAACCTTCCTGTTAGATAAAAAATGACCTTTCAAAGCTAATGACACTGACAGAGTTCTAATCTGAGCATATTTACCAAAAATATCGACCAAAGTCAAGTTTTGGCTAAAATTTAAAAGTTAAAACGCCTAATGACACAAACTAAATATGAAAGCCTCAACACTAGACACTGATTTACCAAAAAGTTTAACTTCAATTGATAAATTTACCAACTATTCAAATATAAGTTAGTAATTAATATTTTACCAATAAATTTTATCACAGTTGGTAATAGTTACTATTCAACTAAACATTCATATGTAATATTACCAACTAATAATTAATATGTTGGTAAATTTTACCAATGGATTAATGATCGGTTGGTATATTACCAACTATTTTAATGATGTTAGTAATTTACTAACTACAATCTTTATTCGTCGGCAAAATTTTCAACTAATTGGATATTGGTTGGCAAGTTAACCAACAAATTACATTTCGTTACTAATTTACCAACACATTTATATTTGGTTGGTAAATTTAGCAACACAATTTTGCCGTTGGTAAATGTTTGGTTAGTAATTCATTGGTAATATGTTAATAAATTATATAAATAATTTTTTATCATATTTACCAACCGATATATACTTCGTTGGTA
Source organism: Solanum lignicaule (assembly GCA_029582545.1). NCBI lineage: Eukaryota > Viridiplantae > Streptophyta > Magnoliopsida > Solanales > Solanaceae > Solanum > Solanum lignicaule. The sequence goes on along the minus strand of JAJOOF010007116.1, from coordinate 11,724 downwards.
ATATTACCAACAAAAGGTGTGCGTTAGTAATATTTCAGTTGGTAATCCATTGATAGAATGTTGTTAAATTTGGCGCCATTTTTTCCCACCGTATTTACCAACTAAAATACTTAGTTAGTAAGATTTTGGTTGGTAATCTGTTAGAATTTCGTTGTTAAGTTTTAAAATGTAATTCAGTTAGAAATATGTTGGTAATTTGATAGTAGAATACTAACCAACTTAAGTTGTTAGTAAAATCTATTGGCAATTTGGGTTTTTTTTTGTAGTGGCGAAAGCTAATCATAAGTAAATCTGAAATGATGGGAAAAACCCATATACTAAAACTGAATATATGAAATATGAGAGTTTAATACAAAGGAAACATCAAACTCAAATACGTACTAAGCTGAATATAACTATGCCTGAAAATAGTCTCTAACTGACTAGAAGTGCTGGGACATGTCCTAGCTAAGTCTAGCAACACTGAAACTAAAAGACTGAAATACTGAAGTAAATAACATGACTATTGTCCTCGGAGAATGAGGACTCACCACTGATGTTGCTGATCTAGAGATCGGGAACCGATCTATGCGTGATCTGACTGCTGAGGACCTGAACCTATATCATGAGAAGATGTAGCGCAGAGTATGCGTCAGTACTTGAAAGGTATTGAGTATGCAAGATAGAGTAAAGCTGAAATAACATATAATTGAACAAGCAATAAAGCAAGAGTATAATCTGAACATGATATAGATACTGAATACTGAGCTAATTGAGTGCAATGACCAAATTTATAACAAGCTAAGACTGAATACTGACTGTACTGAAATGAGGTCAATGCAATGGAGTCTGACTGAACTGTGGGAGCTACTAATAACCGACATAAAACCACATGAGCTAAATGTGGAGTCCGATGTATACACCCCATCGAGAGGACCCAATACACTTGGCTAAAGGTATAGAGGCATGTTGGCATGATCACTAAAATAATGGCTACAGAAGGGACTTACAACCTACGTGGCTCGTAGTTCTGAAACTATATGGGTGACTGATCCTAGTCCAACTCGGTATTATGCTACTCCCAATAGATTAAATGATTAACACATTAAGACTGGATTTCTGTAATATACTAGATAGCTCAAAACTGACATGCAAACTGAGAATGCAACAATTATTAATGTGACATTCGTAAACTGAAGCATGTGTATATCTGTAATAACTGAATAATCTGACCTAGCATGCAAAATTCCTGAACTAATGAATATATACAACTATGGTTCTGAATATCATATGAGAAACTGAGTAATAATATGATAATCTTATTTTGAACATTTAATCAACTAGTTCATGATAATCTGCTGAAGTTCTAGAAACCCTAGGTTTAGTTAATAATAGGGAATCAAGAATCTGACTGAATTCTAGGGACCTAATGGGTGAAAGGAATCCACTAGTGAAATCCCACATACCTGGTGACGAATTCCACGGAGAAATCCTTCGATTTCAGGGCTGGAACTGGAGGAAACTTGTTGCATTCGTGAACTAGGGTTCTTGACTCCTTTCTCCGCTTAGCGTTCTAACTTATTAAGTTTTGATGAATGATTTGACTTAGGTAAGTTCTAGTTATGTTTCTAGGCTAAAACTAACCAAAACCACGTAGTTTAGGGTTAAAACGAAATAGTTTAAGGGTTCAACGAAATAGGAAAAGAACAATAGATCCCCCGACTTAACTGTTATCGGAGTGACCGACGGACCGTCGATCGACTGACGGTCCGTGCTGGTCAACCGTCGATCAGTTTGGAGACTGGTTTCTAGCGGTCTGATCCACGGACGCGGACCACGGTCCGTGGTTTAACCTATGGCCCGTGGGTCTGGCCATGGGTCGACCCTTAGACGAATTTTGGGGCTGAGTTCTGGGGGAGGTTGCTGATGCGAACCACGGACCACCAGCACGGGCCATGGGTGGCGTCCGTGAGTTGCACCTGCAACTTCTGGAAATCTATTTTAAGGTTTGTTTTCGGATACGGGGTGTTACAGTATCTCCCCTTTGGAAACATTCGTCCTCAAATGAAGGCTAGCTAGCTGAAATGGGGGGAAAGAGCTACAACCCTACCACTAAACACTGGAAACTGATTTCTGATTGACCTAAGTTCCAAGAACATGCAAATACACTGAAAATGCAAGTTCAAACTGAAAGAACATGATACTAAGACTGAAACTGTACATGAATTACTGAAAAACTGAAGAGGAACTATTACCTCAAGCTAGAATGGAATCGGAAGGAAAGAGGTGAGGATACTTGGCCTTCATGGCTTCTTCCGCTTCCCAAGTAGCTCCCTCTACGGACCGACTCCTCCACAAAACCTTGACTGAAAAGACTTTGTTTCTCAACCTTCAAACTTGACGATCAAGGATTTCAACTGGTACCTCTTCATAAGTGAGACTATCCTTCACATCCACACTTTCTAAGGGTACAATAGATGATGGATCACCTACACACTTCTTCAACAGCGAAATGTGGAAAACCGGATGTGCTGCTGCTAGTTATGCTGGCAACTCCAACTCATAAGCCACTTTACCAATCATTTTCAAGATCTTATAAGGGCCTACATATCTAGGACTAAGCTTCCCTTTCTTGCTAAATCTCATCACCCCTTTCATAGGCGACACTTTCAGGAAAACCAATCATTAACTTGGAACTCTAGTTCCCTTCTCCTTACATCTGCATAGGATTTCTGGCGACTCTGGGCTGTCTTAAGTCTACCTCTAATGAGTTGCACTTTCTCCATAGCATCATGAATTGAATTTGGTCCTATCAAGGCTGCTTCACCCACTTCAAACCAACCCAATGTAGATCTACATCTATGCCCATACAATGCCTCATAAGGGGCCATCTGAATGCTGGAATGGTAACTATTGTTGTAGGCAAACTCTATAAGAGGAAGACGATCATCCCAACTACCCTTGAAATCGATTACACAAGCTCTCAACATGTCCTCTAAGGTCTGAATGGTACGCTCTGCCTGACCATTCGTCTGTGTATGAAATGATGTGCTAAGGTTAACTTGAGTACCAAGACCTTTCTGAAATGACTTCCAGAAATGAGAGGTAAACTGAGGACCTCTATCTGAGATGATAGACAAAGGAACCCCATGAAACCTAACTATCTCATTAATGTAAATCTTGGCGTAGTCCTCCACTAAATCTATAGTCTTAACCGCCAAAAAGCGTGAAGACTTAGTAACTCTATCAACTATCACCCAAATGGAGTCATGTTGTCTGCAAGTACGAGGTAAACCTGTGATGAAGTCCATGTTGATCACTTCCCACTTCAAAGTAGGAATGTCAATCTCTTGAGTCATACCTCCTGGTTTCTGATGTTCTACCTTGACATGCTGGCAACTGGGGCATTTATCCACAAAATCTGCTATATCTCTTTTCATGCCATTCCACCAATAGACTTTCCGCATATCACAGTACATCTTAGTGGCGCCTGGATGAATAGAATATCTAGAGTTATGGGCTTCTGCAAGAATCTGCAGTCTTAACTCACCCACCTTAGGAACACATAATCGACCCTGATAGCGAAGCACACCATCTCCCCCTTGGGAGAAAACCTCAACCCTCTGCTGGTGGATTGCACCTTTTAGTTCAAGCAATATTAGATCACTGTCTTGCTTTTCCTTCACCTCCACTACCAAAGAAGATTATAACCCATTATGAACTATTACACCACCATTTGATATGCTCATAATACAAACTCCTAAGTGAGCAAGTCTGTGAACATCCTTTTCTAGTTCCTTTCTTTCTTTCTCAACTTGCGCTACACTACCCACAGATAGTCTTCTAAGAGCATCTGCTACCACATTGACCTTACCAGGATGTTAATGCACACTCATATTGTTGTCCTTGATGAATTCAAGCCACCTCCTCTGTCGAACATTCAACTCTTTCTGCGTGAACACATACTGAAGGCTCTTATGGTCTATGAACACATCTACGTGGACACCATACAAGTAATGTCTCCAAATCTTAAGTGCAAACACCACTGCTGCTAGCTCGAGGTCATGAGTTGGATAGTTCTTCTCATGCACCTTGAGTTGTCTAGAAGCATACAATATAACTTTACCTCGCTGCATCAACAAACAACCTACGCCGACTCTGGACGCATCACAATAGATAACATAATCGTCTTAACCCTCTAATAGAGTCAGAATAGAAGTTGTAGTCAACCTAGTTTTCAATTCTGCAAAGCTTTTCTCACAATCATCTGACCACTGAAACTTAACTTTCTTCTGAGTCAACCTAGTCAATGGAGAGGATATGGATGAAAATCCTTCCACGAACCTTCTGTAATAACCTGCTTGACCTAAGAAACATTTGATATCTATAGGAGAGGTAGGTCTAGATCATTGTTTCACTGCTGCTATCTTCTGGGAATCCACTCGAAACCCTTCGTTAGACACAATGTGACCAAGGAAAGCAACAGATTGTAACCAAAACTCATATTTGCTAAACTTAGCGAATAACTGGCGATCTTTGAGAGTTTACAGAACAACCCTCAAATGACTTGCACGTTCTTTCTCATTCCTAGAGTGAATAACTGGCGATCTGTTGAGTATATTCATACTTCCCAGTCCTAGCCTTCTTGTTCTCCTTAGCCTGTTCCCTAAGCTTATCTCCCTCAACCTGCTAAGCATGAGTCATGATCCTAGAGATGCTCATATTTTCCAGCAACACAACATTTCTACACTCTATCTTCACCAAGTCTGACACTTCATATAGAAACTTATTCATTTGTGCCCTATAATCAGCAACCATATGAGGAGCATACCTGGAGATTTGGGTAAACTTGAGCACATATTCTTGGACTGTCATGCTACCTTGTCTTAAGTTCATAAATTCCTGAGCATTTGCGTCCCTTAGCTCTCTTGGGAAAAACCTTTCTAGAAAGGTCTCACTAAAGCAATCCCAAGTGATAGGAGCTGCATATGTACCCATGTTCTCTTTCCACTGAGTATACCAGATATGAGCCACATCCTTAAGTTGGTACGATGCTAACTCAACCCGATCATTCATAGTTACTGCATCACTTAAAAGATCTTCTTAACCTCATCAATGAAGTTTTACGGATCCTCACCAATATGTGCTCCTCAGAACTCTGGCAATTCATCATAACAAAATCTCGCACTCTGGTTCCAGCTGACCCATAGCACCTCTTGGAACTGGAACACGCTGATTGTTCTAGTTGGTCTCACTCAGAGCCAACATCTGAATGGCGTTCCAAAACTCTACATTTGAAACTTCTTGATTTGGGACTGGAGGAACTGCGTTTGCGTTCCTGACATTCACATTCTTGGCGTAAGCTCTACGAAGAGTCATGATCACTAAAACATAGAACGATGAGTTAGAATGGAATTAGATCATACCTTATGCACAATAAGAGTAACAAGAAAATGAAAATTTTTCCTAAATCACTTTGTACCCTTCCTCTCCTTAGATGTGGTGCGCACTACAGATCCATGAAAAGAACTCTACCTAGCGCAGCCTTTCACACATCCTAGGACACTTAAACCTAGTGCTCTAATACCAAGTTTGTCAAGCCCCGAGCTACCCCCGAGATGCGGACACGCGACCTAGGATCACAAGTGACCCTAAGCTAACCTTGCTGGCATGACATGAGCATACTAAGAGTAATAATAACTGATGCGAAAGCTAATCATAAGTAAATCTGAAATAATGGGGGAATACCCATATACTAAAACTGAATATATGAAATATGAGAGTTTAATACAAAGGAAACATCAAACTCAAATACTAAGCTGAATCTAACTACGTCTAAAAATAGCCTATAACTTACTAGAAGTGCTGGGACATGCCCCATCTAAGTCTAGCAAAACTGAAATACTGAAGTAAATAACATGATTATTGTCCTCGGAGAATGAGGACTCACCACTGATGTTGTTGATCTAGAGATCAGTAACCGATCTATGCGTGATCTGACTGCTGAGTACCTGAACCTACATCACAAGAAGATGTAGCGCAGAGTATGCATCAGTACTTGAAATGTACTGAGCATGCAGGATAGAGTAAAGCTAAAATAACATATAACTGAACAAGCAATAAAGCAAGAGTATAATCTGAACATGATATAGATACTGAATACTGAGCTAACTGAGTGTAATGACCAAATTTATAGCATGCTAAAACTGAATACTGACTGTATTGAAATGAGATCAATGCAATAGAGTCTGACTGAACTGTGGGAGCTACTAATAACCGACATTAAACCACATGAGCTAAATGTGGAGTCAATGTATACGCCCCATCGAGAGAACCCTATACACCCGGCCAAAGGTATAAAGGCATGCTGGCATGATCAGTAAAATGATGCCCACATAGGGGACTTACAACGTACATGACTCATAGTTCTAGGACTATATGGGTGACTGACCCTAGTCCAACTCGGTATTATGCTACTCCCAATAGATTAAATGAGTAACACATTAAGACTGAATTTCTGTAATATACTAGATAGCTCAAAACTGACATGCAAACTTAGAATGCAACAATTATGACTAATAATGTGACATTCGTAAACTGAAGCATGGGTATATCTGTAATAACTGAATAATCTAACCTAGCATGCATAATTCCTAAACTAATGAATATATACACCTAGGGTTCTGAATATCATATGAGAAACTGAGTAATAACATGATAATCTGATTTGGAACATTAAATTAACTAGTTCATGGTAATCTGCTGAAGTTCTAGCAACCCTAGGTCTAGTTAATAATAGAGAATCAAGAATCTTACTGAATTCTAGGGACCTAATGGGCAAAAGGAATCTACTAGTGAAATCCCACATACCTGGTGACGAATTCCACAGATAAATCCTTCGATTTTAGGGCTGGAACTAGAGGAAACTTGTTGCGTTCTTGAACTAGCGTTCTTGACTTCTTTCTCCTCTTAGTGTTCTAACTTTCTAAGTTTTGATGAATGATTTGGCTTAGGTAAGTTCTAGTTATATTTCTAAGCTAAAACTAACCAAAACCACATAGTTTAGGGTTAAAACGACATTGTTTAGGGGTCCTACGAAATAGGAAAAGACCAAAAGACCCCCGACTTAACTGCTGTCTGAATGGCCAACGGACGGGACCGATGGATCATCGATCGATTAAAGGTCCATGCTTGTCAACCGTCGATCAGTACTAGAGGCTAGTTTCTGGGGGTCTGATCCACGGACGCGGACCACGGTCCGTGGTCTGACCTACGGTCTGTGGGTCCGACAGTGGGTCTAACCGTGGGTCGACCCTTAGACGAATTTAGGGGCTGAGTTTTGGGGGAGGTTGCTGATGCGAACCACGGACCACCAACACGGGCCATGGATCACTCTACGGTCCGTGAGTGGCGTCCGTGAGTTGCACCTGCAACTTCTGGAAATCTGTTTTAAGGTCTGTTTTCGGATACGGGGTGTTACAGATCACGCGGCTATCCCACTAAGTGTAACATACATAAATCAATACAACAATATAATCACATGCATATATCGAACATATATAATATTATCAACATTTACAACAACAAACAGTTCACAATTCTAAACAACATGCATTTACAACAAGTCATTAGTCCTCTCATGGATCCAAACCCTAACTGTTAGCATACCACAACGTGGTACATGATCCCATACTATGCCGGAACGTGGCAACCAATCCCATAATTATACCGGAACATGGCAACTGATCCAAGTTAGTGTGTCGGAACGCAACACCCGATCCATTCAACAAGCCACAATCACAATCACAAGTACATTCTCATATTCATACAATCAATTCATGTTTCAATGGCATTCGTCAATCATATATCCTCATTTACAACAAGTGTGATCAATAATGAAAAATCCACATACATACATGTATCATAATGAAGCAAGACAAACATATATCACACAATCATAGAATCACAACCATCACCTACCTCGAAATAAGCTTGGAACCCTAAGAAACTTGATCCTTCCCTTTCCGGATTCGTTCCGCTTATTGTTGGTCTACAAACAATCATAATAACACGGGAATCAATAAACAATCACTAATTACCCGAATTACTAACAATTCTATGATCCCTAGATCAAACCCATGATCCCAAGTATCCAAATTAGGGCTATTTCCTCCATAGATTCTAGATCAAAACCCTCCCCCATCGATATTTCCCCATTAGATTACGTTATAGGGATCAAAAAATGGATTCGGGGAGTTAAAATCTTACCTTTAGCCTCAAGAATGGTGGAATACCGTCAAGAAAATACCTGGGTTCGTTCCTTAGTTCTCAAATTTGAAAATTGCAGAATAAAACATTTTTGAGGTTTATTTACGACTTTAAGTCGCGTCTGGCCCGTCACAGCGGTCCTCACCCCGCTACAGCGGCCCCGCTCTGGTGACTAAAATCACCGCCAAAGAGGCTTGCACGGAACAATTAGCTATTTTAATAATTCCAAAATCGCCATTTCACAACACACCTTCAACCAATGACTCAGAAAATACCCATTCACGCCAAAGTCAGTTTCGGGAGTTCTACTCACCTGAATTCAATTTCGTAAAGTTGTACTGATTTCTTAATGCGCTAGCTATCTACTAATGTAATCAAAATCACATTTAAATCACTCGATTGTTACCAGATTTCCCCACACCTTAATGACTTTCATTTCATCCAAATATGGACTAGGTTGTGAAATTTCAAGTTACTATGAAAACGTTTTCCGACCTAAATTTTTTCCCCATTGGCTTTTCTATAACGACGGAACCCAGTGGTTACATGTTACCACCCTTGAACAACTACAAAAAGTTACTATTCTCACATTATAATAATTATGTTTGCTTAAAAAATTACTTTCATAAACTAACTTTTAAACGAGTGTAATATAAATTAGGTTTAGATGTATATTCCTGAACGCAAAGACAATACATGTGTTAATCTTGACATTCTTCGTCGATTATAGCTTGCATGTATTTATTTAACATAAAACGTAAGTTGCCCAATACAACTAACAAACCCTTTTATAGTTCTTTCGTTGTTCTAATTTGTTTGTATAATAATAATTTTCTTAAATAACATTATGCCCTTGTACTACGAGCTCTCATAGATCCTCTTGAGGGAATGGCGGGCCCAATTAGAGTCTGCATTGTAGTCATGCTAATAGAGAAACCATAAAAGTGACATTAGCAATGATGAATTAGGGAAATGTAGTTTTTTAATTGTGATTTTATATTAGTCACCTTATTGTAACCTTAAAACTTTATATTATAAACAAAAATGATTCAAAAAAGAAAAAGAAGATGATACCTCTGAAGGAACCTTTTGGCCTAGCGTATATGAGAGTTCACGAACAAGATTAAACATACGCCTAGACAAGAGAAAAAAAACATGCATTAGTTATTCGTAGAAATAATATTAATTGACACTTGAAGTTGTTCTGAATTTTCAGAAGACACTTTTTACACCATCTACATTATCAATATATAATTTTGTTTTCAAAATGATTTATCACTAATTATCATCCATGTGTTTATATGATGAAATAATTCAATGAAGTATAAATATGTACAATAATTTATCATGACAAAAACTTTTAAACAAGAAATAAAATCTCCACAATTCACAACCACATCAGAATTGTAAATTAATTTATTTTTGTCTCTTGATAACACACTTTTATTTTGTGCTTGATCTTATTACAAAAACAATTTTTGACAATACTTATTTTGACCGAGCAATATTTTGTACAATGAATCTTAAAATTTATAGTCATCATAATCCGTTCCTCACTTGTTGTTTCAACGATTGCCTGAAAATTAAATATTAGATATATTAACATATTAGCAAAAGTGTGTGCGCACGCGTGCATGCGTGTGTTGTGTGTGTTGTGTGCGTGCGCATCCGCGCGCGTGCGTGCTTGAATAAAAATAGTTTAAGAAAATTTGAGTTCGACGCCAGAAGGCGTAAGAAAGGATTTAGTTGTTGACCATTCTCAATATAATTTGGATTATATAAAATGTTGAGAATTGGTCTACGCCACCAATTTCACATTTCAACACATAAAAAATGAAACATAGTCTAAGCACCCATATATACACTACCTCAAATTTTGGCACAAATTAATAAGAAAATAATATTATATAAAATGAAACAGAAAAAGTATATAAGTACATTGCACGTGGAGCTCTTGTTGTGGAGGTACTTGGTGGAGCATTTGGATATTGAGGATTTGTCTCAATGACTATTCTCTGCATTCATTTGATAAAATAAAATAAATAAATAAATAGAAAATGTTACCACCCTTGATCAATTAGAAAAAGTTAATATTTTCACATTATAATAATTATGTTTGCTTAAAAAATTACATGCATAAACTAACTTTTAAACGAGTGTAATATAAATTAGATTTAGAAGTATACTCCTGAACACAAAGACAATACATGTATTAATCTTGGCATTCTTCCTCGATTATAGATTGCATGTATTTATTTAACATGAAACGTAAGTTGCCCAATACAACTAACAAACAATTTTATGGTTCTTTCGTCATTCTAATTTATTTGTATAATAATAATTTTCTTAAATAACATTGTACCCTTGTACTACGAATTCTCGGAGATCATTTTGAAGGAATGTCGGCCCTATTAGAGTCTGCATTGTAGCCCTGCTAATAGAGAAACCATAAAAGTAACATTAGCAATGATGAATTAGGGCAATCAAATTTTTTAATTGTGACTTTATATTAGTCACTTGATTGTAACTTTATAAGTTTATATTATAAACATAAATAATTCAAAAAAAGAAGAAGAAGATGATACATCTAAAGGTAAATTTTGCCCAACGTAAATGAGAGTTCAAGAACAGGATTAAACACAGGCCTAGATGGGAGAAAAAAACATGCATTAGTTATTCGTAGAAATAATATTAATTGATACCCGTAGTTGTTCTGAATTTTCAAAAAGTCACTTTTTACACAATCTTAATTATCAGTATACAATACTTTTTCAACATGATTTATCAATAATTATCAACCATGTGTTTATATGATAAAATAATTCAATGAAGTATATATATGGAAAATAATTTATCATGATAGAAACTTTTAAACAAGAAATAAAATATCCACAAGTCACAACCACATGAGAATTGTAAAATAATTTATTTTTGTCTCTTGATAACACACTTTTATTTTGTGCTTGATCTTATTACCAAAATAATTTTTGACAATAGTTATTTTGACGGAGCAATATTTTGCACAATTAATCTTCAAATTTCTAGTTAGCTCAATCCATTTTCACTTGTTATTTCTACGATTGCCTAGAAATTAAATATAAAAAAATATTAACATATTAACATAAGTGTGTGCAGGCGTGTGTGTTGTGTGCTGCGTGCGCACAAGTGCATCCGCGCGCGTGCGTGCGTGAATAAAAATAGCTTACGAAAATTTGAATTCGACATTAGAAGGCATAAGAAAAGATCTACTTGTTGACCATTCTCAACATAGTTTGGATTTTATAAAATGTTGGGAATTGATCTACACCACCAATTTCACATAAAAAATAAAACATAGTCTAAGCACCCATATATCCACTACCTCAATTTTTGGCACAAATGATAAAGAAAATAATATTATATAAAATGAAACAGAAAAAGTATTTAACTACGTTGAACGTGGAGCTCTTGTTGTGGAGGTACTTGGTGGAGCATTGG